>CABFOU010342943.1:0-10634 GCA_900660325.1 Opsanus beta | reverse complement strand
CTAGGAAGGTGCTAGGTGTGACACCTGGACAGTGGAAGGAAGACAAGGAGACGTAGTGGTGGAACAACGATGTTCAGGAAAGTATAAGGAGAAAGAGGTCGGTGACAAAGAATTGGGATAATCATTGAGATGAAGAAAGTAGACAGGAGTCTACAGATAGGAAAAGGCATATAGCGGCTGTATAAGAAGTTAAACACCAAGGAAGGAGAAAAGGATTTGTATCGATTGGCCAGACAAATGGACCAAGCTGGAAAAGATGTGCAGCAGGTTAGGGTGATATAACGGATGCAGGTGGTAATGTGCTGACAAGGGATGAGAGTGTGTTGAGAAGGTGGAGGGAGTACTTTGAGGAGCTGATTAGTGAATAAAATGAGAGAGAGAGAAGGCTGGATGATGTGGAGAGAGTAAATCAGGAAGTGCAAGAGATTAGTAAGGATGAGGTGAGGACAGCTATGAAGAGGATGAAGAATGAAAAGGCAGTTGTCCAGATGACATTCCAGTGGAGGCATGGAAATGTTTAAAAGAGATGGCAGTGGAGTTTCTAACCAGATTGTCTTGGTAAATAAGAGGATACCTGAGGATTGGAGAAGGAGTGTGCTGGTTCCGATTGGTAAGAACAAGAGTGATGTGCAGAGCTGCAGTAACTACAGAGGCATAAAGGTGATCAGCCACAGCATGAAGTTATGGGAAAGAGTAGTAGAAGCTAGGCTTAGAAAACAGGTGAAGATGTGTGAGCAGAAATATGGTTTCATGCTGAGAAACAGCACTATAGATGCAATGTTTGCTCTGAGAGTACTGATGAAGAAGTATAGAGAAGGCCAGAAAGAGTTGCATTGTGTGTTTGTGGACTTAGAGAAAGCTTATGACAGGGTGTGAAGAGTGGAATTGTGGTACTGTTTGAGGAAGTGTGGAGTGGTAAAAAAGTATGTGAGGGTAGTGCAGGATATGTACAAGGACAGTGTGACAGCTGTGAGATGTGCAGTAGGAATGATAGATGCATTCAAGGTGGAGGTGGGAGTACATCAAGGATCTGCTCTGAGCCCTTTCTTGTTCACAGTGGTAATGGACAGGTTGATGGATGAGATCAGACAGGGGTCTCTATGGACTATGATGTTTGCAGATGACATTGTGAACAGTAGTGAGAGTCGAGAGCAGGTTGAGACTAGCCTGTAGATGTAGAGATATGCTCTGGAGAGAAGGGGAATGAAAGGAGTAGAGGTGATGAAGTTAGATGTGTTTAAATACTTGGGGTCAACTATCTAAAGTAATGGAGGGTGTGGTAGAGAGGTGAAGAGGAGAGTGTAGGCAGGGTGGAGTGAGTGGAGAAAGGTGGCAGGAGTGAATTGTGACAGAAGGATATCTGCAAGAGTGAAGGGGAAAGTCTACAAGACAGTAGTGAGACCAGCTATGCTGTACGGCTTAGAGACAAAACAACAACAAAATAACAAACAGACAAGAGGCAGAGCTGGAAGTGGCAGAGCTAAAGATGTTGCGATTTTCTTTGGGAGTGATGAGGATGGACAGGATTAGAAATGAAGATATCAGAGGGACAGCTCAGGTCGGACCCCTATCAGGAGCAGCCGAAAAAAGAAGAAAAATTAACAATGCTCCAGACCTTTTTTTACATCCTGTCTGATGAAGAACCAGTGTTGAGCTCTCATCATTTGATGTGTGGAATTTGTGTCATTGTGCGTGTGTGTGTGTGTGCGTGCATGTGTGTTATATTTAATGTTATGATCATTGTGCATGCTAAAAGATGTTGACTGGTCCCCACCTGTATCTATCAGAGCCTAAAATTTCATAGCTATGCAGTAGTTTTTATCCGTACTTATAGAATTTTTGCAGACCCACTCACTGACTCACTGACTAACTGCATTAATCCATTGCTTGCCCTACTAAGCTCATCAGTTTAATGGTTTAAATATTGCAAGTCACATGCAGTAAGCCAAGGATGGGCCTATTCACCAAGAGTGACACATAAAAGCAAACAAACAAAATCTGATAAGCAAACACTGCTTTGTAATAATCAGTGTAATGGTTTAAGTTGTACAGGTCAGTTGCCGTAAGATAATGAGACACATATTCCTATGCTCTTTAAAAGCCAAGGAATGTACTATACCCTATAAAATGTAGTAAGTGAAGATGCGAGGGGAGATTGAGAAGTTTTGAGTCTGACCCAGAAAAAGTAGGGCGTGGTTCTCCATCTTTTGCAGTCTCAGAAACCAAAATTTCTCGAGAATGTGTGAAATTTTGACTCACTGTGTGCAATGTTGAGAAATGTTGGTTTCTCAGAATGCAAATGATGGAAATCACGCCCTACTTTTTCTGGGTCAGGCTCTAAACTTCTCAATCGCCCCTCGTAGATCCACTGACAGACAGATGAGGCCACCCCCTCCCGTTTATTAACACAGTAATTCAAAAACAATGAAGGCTATCATCTTGTATCACACCACGTCTAAAAGGGTATATAATGAAGACAAACCCATTAAAATTTGGTGAACTGTGATGCACCAGATTCATCCAAAAAGCATTTTGTTTGCTCGTCTAACATCCCATAGATGTGTGGATTGATGATGGATTAGGATCAAGTGTGGTTGTCAGTGAGACAGACTGTTTTTGTTCAGAAATGTACAAAATCAGAGAAGGAAGCCATTATTTTCTGATTGTTTTGTAGAGGTTACACTCTCAAAATTTTAATAACACGATCATACCTTCAAAGAAACCCTGCTAAAAGGATATGTGTGAATTAAAGCCATTAAAATAAAGGAAGGGGGGGGGGGGGGGGGTGAAATACGGGGAAGAAAAAAGGGAAGGGGGGCCATGGGGGGGAAAAACCACACACCAAAAATTTCAAA
Organism: Opsanus beta; assembly: GCA_900660325.1. Lineage (NCBI taxonomy): Eukaryota > Metazoa > Chordata > Actinopteri > Batrachoidiformes > Batrachoididae > Opsanus > Opsanus beta. The sequence goes on along the minus strand of CABFOU010342943.1, from coordinate 7,779 downwards.
AAAAAAAAAACAAAATCCAATAAAGTAAACTGTCATAATCAGTGTATCAGTGTAATGATTTCAGTTGTGCAGGTCATTTAAAGTGAGTCAGTCATACCCTGACTCAGTTATAACCTTTAAAATCTTTGCAACACTGAAAAGGAGGACACAATAAAAAAAAATGACATTTTGTGTGGCGCATGTGCATGGAGACTTAAGCAGTTCTGCCCAGAGGTTAATCAATGTCATCTTTGAGGCCAAGTGCATCAGCAGAAGAAGACTTTTTCAAATAAAGTTTACTTTTCAGGTCTAAAACCAGCCACATACTAACTGTTGATCTAATGTAGCTTGGTGGCGCAGTTTAATGGTTCTATCCAAAACAAAAGTAGTCTTTATATGATAGAGGAATTTAGTAATTTCCAGCGCTCAGCTTATGAAGCTCAACCTGTTTATGCTCATTATGGGCGCTGGATAAAATCTCTCTATTCCTTCATGCAATCCTGCTTGATTCAAATTTTTATTGACATTTATATATTAACTGCTCACATTTAAAACACGGTAAATTAAGTGAAATATATGCCATTTCTTAACAACAAACATGCCCTTTTACAGTGACCAGTCACCGTGGTGTTATCAATCAAAATCCTGGCGGACCTCACTGATCCACACAAACTTTTTGAACACTTCAATATCAACTTTGTATGACAACTACATGTGATATACAAGTTCAGCTTTAGTTAATTACTGTCATTTACATATTACGCGTATTCCTGAGCAAAAATTTACTCATCTTTCTTACCCACCATCTTTCTCACTCATCCACTAGTTTGAGTCCATTTTTGCTTGTTCTTCACGTTGAGTCAACAAAATCTTGTTGTAATCTGCGAGATTTTGGTCACCAACTTGGGTGGTGTTGAGCTGTATCACTATGAAATCTCAGATGACCTGCTTTCCTGTCTACTCACTGTAAAAACATTGTGCACGAGCACTTCTGGGTCAAATCTTACCGCAAGTGACCTCGCGTCACTGCCAGCGCCCTATGCACGCCCTGAGATTATGATCTTGCTTGTTGGTACTGTGTGTTAAATTGTGATATGAACACAATGTTTCAGACAGAACAGGTAAAGCAAGATGAGGACCATATTTTCTGGATTATAAAAAAACAAAACAAAAAAAAAACGCAATTTATACTCTGGAAAATATGGTACCATTCAACTACACACAGGTTGTGTAGTTAAGATGACATTCCATAGCTGCAAAGGAACGAAGGATGCAGATCTCCATAATGTCAGAAAAGCCTCTGAACCACAGAAAGGCCCCAAACGCTAGAAACGGTATCCATAGGCAAACCCCCTGGTACACCAGGGCTCACGTCCAGGTGTGCAGGATTGACTGCCAGCCCATTATGCCCCTCAGGTTTGTGGGAATACAGAGTAATGTCTTCCCTAAACCACATAGAATCTCTTTTTCTCTGTCAACATTTAAATCAGTGAATATTGTTAACAGCAATCGAAGAGTGTAATGATTCTAGTTCACTGACTCGATGACAAGGCGCCAAACACAGCAGGCGTAATGAAGGTGCCGTCAGAACCTCCGTGTAGATCTTTGCTTGACATCAAAATGCAGTACGTTCTCCAGCAAAGGCTCCATCGCAGCCCTGGTTGTTAAGCTAACCAGGAAAGTTGGAGTGGAGAGAAAGGCGAGAGCGGGAGGGAGGAAACAGAGCTACATTAGCATTTTTTTCTCCTAATGAGTTCATAAGAGTGACCCCTCTGGATCTCACATGAAAAGGAAAATTTCCTGCTGCGGTGTGACCTGAATTAAGTTGTCTCTCACTTTAGATACTACATTTTGCATGTTACATAAGGAAGGAATATGTCTGTACACATGGCATTATTTATCATCAGCGAATTTCTTCCTCGCCTGAAAGAAGTCATCAATCGAAATGAAGAAGGAAATATATCTTATGGTTGCGGTGCGATGCAAAGTTGATGAACAAAATACAAAGTTAGTGGAGTATGTCAGTTTAAGCAGACAATATAAATTGTGTCAAACAAAATGCTCTTTGTTAAAACAACATCCAGTCAAGGTCCTCTTTAGATCTATTATTGTCTCATCTTTTATCTGTTCTATTTTCATTGCGATGCATAATACTTCAAACAGAAATTACCCTAATTATCTCTCGTTGGTGCACCGTGTGTGTTTGCTTGCATGTGAGAACATCAGCCACTTCCAAAGGGTTTGTTGAATTGTCAGGATAACTTCTGTAAATTTGTGCACCAGGTGAGGTTGCTGGAGAAAATCCCTCCTCCAGTGTACATTGCACCCGCCCGTCATTCATAAAAACACCCTTGAAGTTGAAATTATACCCCTCTGCTTTCAGCCATCTCTATGAATACGACAGGAAACGACATTAAATTATGATGAAAAGAGCTTGCAATTAAAGTTGCAAAATGTCACCATTTATCTAACCTGTAAATCAAAACGGGGGAGGTCCAGCGTGAGTGATTATTTGCGGTGCTCTGTGATTGGAAGAAGATGAGTCATCTCCCAAAGTGTCTTGAGGGTAAGGTGAAGGAAGACGAGGCAGACGTGTGATCTGTTGATTTACAGCACCGCTGTGAGGAGGCCGTCTCAGACAAACTGTCATTAAATGAAATTATCTCCTTGATGGAAAAGTGGGGAATTTGTCCTGCAGTCTGTATAGTTTGGCTGTGTTCATTTTGGGAAGGAGAAGCATTTGAGATGGATTCAGACAGCCATCGTTTTCTGCCACAAGCAGGTCCAGATAAATCATTTTATCATAACTTGAGGACTGGTAGACACTAGTGACGGATGTCACCTTATTTGAAAGAGGACTGAGGCACGGTAACATTTAAATCTTTTAAATGAATGTAAGGTGACTGAGGCTATAAAGATGGGACAGGTCAGATCTGGGAGCATGCGTTGATGCCACACAACACCACATCCAGCGCACTATGGAACCGCCTTGGGTCATGGATGGCAACCACTCAGACAGACAACTGGTCCATCCTCCCCTCTCAAAAGTAACCATCCATCTACTGCAGCAAGGTGAAAACTGGGGGTCCCTGTAGCCTTCTCCAGACACTGGTGTTCTCAACACTGAGACACCTGTGTGCTGGATCACGTCCAGGTAAACGTGCTACATGGCCAAAATGTCCTCATGACGTAAGAGATACTCCTCATCTGAGTCTTCCTAGGTAACCGTTCTTTTAAGACAAAGTCATTCCAGTGGTGGCCAAGGATCCTCAGAAGAGATCTAGCATCTAAGATATCTAGTCGTCACCTTAGATCAGTGGTCAGCATCCACGAATTATAACCATACAGTAAGACAAGAAGAACCAGGATCCTAAAGACTTGGACCTTTGTTCTCCTGCAAAGATATCAGCATTGGCAAACATCTCTGTCCAACCTCATGGCTCCATAAACTCTTTCCAGATGTGTCTCGATCTCAAAGGGTGGGGACGCAAAGACATGGATGGGCCTGTTTCCACTCGCTGGCCATTTTAAGGGGTCCAAAACCTTTAAGTGCAAGGACCACTCCTGAAAAGTGATTTTTGGGGCCATTTTTGAGGATGAGATTAGTTCCTGCAATAATTCTGATCAACCCCGAAAAACCATTGGTTGGGGTTCAAGTCTGACTTTTTTTAACCTTTATTTAACCAGGTAGGTCATTTACAATGACTACCTGGCAATTGATTGTGAATTATCTCACTAAGGAGAAGATGACAACAACAAGCACCAAGACAGACTAGCAAAATAACAGAGGTGATAGATGGACCTATGAGGAAGTAGAGGCTTTGTTGGCTTTTCTTCTTGATGGACAAGGTCCAGTGAGGATGAATGATAAAACCTACGTTGTGGATGAAACTTTTGCAGAATTAATACATCACTGCATACATAGCTGCCTGAACCCAGTGGGTTTTCAAGGATTCAAGGATTTTAATTGTCATTCGAAAACATGTAGTACATAAGGAAGAATGAAACACAGTACTGAGGTCCCAGTTAGGCCAGTAATAAATTAAAATAGCATACAAACACATTCACTCATCCCTGCTAAAGGAACACAAGTCATGATAATGGGGAGTAATCCTGCAAAACTATCAATGAACTAACCAAAAAGTAGTAAAAACAACCTTCTTGAGGGAGGTAATAATAGTCCTGTGGAACAAATCCTTTAAAAGACTGGTCTTAAACTGTTGCCCTAGGGGCTAGATGAGGCCACAAGCTAAGCAATGACAGTCCACAGTAGACCTTATCATTTATTATTCAATTCAATTCACTTCAATTTAATTTATATTATGTGCGCCAAATCACAACAATGCTGCCTCAAGGGGCTTTACACGAGTAAGGTCTAACCTTATTGTTGGCACATAGAGTAATTTTCTTTCCAGATAGTACATTTCACTCCAAGAATTTCACTACAGGCAACTACTAAAACCATCACATTCTTGTTTGCAGCCATGTTTTTCACTCAAATAATTGTCTTAACCTATTTGAAATGTCTGTGACCAGTTTGAAAAGATCTCAGCCAGTCAAGGGTCACAATAGGGAGTAGCCAAGGATGTAATAAAATCATCGGCGTTTTTTTATTTATTTGTCTGTCTGTCTGTTAGCAGGATTACATCTAAACTACTGCATGGATTTTTACGAAGTTTTTGCCACAGATAGATATTAGGCCATGGAAGACTCCATTAAATTTTGGAGGTGATCCAGATTCGGATCCGGATTCTGGATCAAGATTTCACTTTATATAGGCTTTGAAGGATTATCTCAAAGCTACTTCACGGATTCTCACCAAATTTGCAACACAGATACATATTAGGGCAGGGAAGACTCCACTAAATTTTGGAGGTCATCTGATCCGGATCTGGATTCTGGCTCAGGATTTGTTGGGAGCGATCAGGATCAATATGCAGGTTCTGCAGCAGACAGATACGACATCACGATGTAAAACCAAGATCAGGAAGACACTATTTTGTTTCAGCTTTTGAATTAAATATCAGATTGCAACATCTTGATTCTGGATCCGTGTGCAATTATTGCATTGTGTTGTGGAATCCAGATCCAGGGAAAGTCCGGGTCACGATGTGAATCGCATATCTTTTATTTTGAGCCCTCGTCAATCCTTGACAGATGTCAGAAATCTCCGATTGCTCTTGTTACTGATGTTGCAGCATTAAAAGTTCTTGCACACGTTTGGCATTCCTGTGCTGTAGTGAGCAATTTGATGACTGCTTATCTCACTACTTATGCTCGAGATTCATAAAAGGCAGGTCACAAAGTAATTCAATTCAGGTTATTTTTACAACTCAAAATTATATCATAAGTCACCTCAAGGTGCTATACATGAGGATGACCTATACTTTGCAAAAGGAAAAACTTCCTTGGTGTGTTTTTGATGATACAAAGAAACCTCAAGCAGACCGGACTCAGTGGGTGGCCATCTGGTATGGCTATACTAACAGGACAAAGCAAAAAAGCACAACACAAGATTGTCAGAATATGTATTGACAGAAATGTTGCAGCTAAACAACCATACAGTCATGTTCACAATGACGGGATAATTGAAAAGCCAACCAGGAGGTGAAGATTAGACTCCCAGTAAAATAGAATGCATTACTAAGTCAGTGATTGTATTGATGCCCAATCAGTCATTGAAGTAGGGCATTATCTATAACTCACCTCAACCCAAATGCGTCTAGAACCTCCCTACAAGTTGCCCCCACACCCAACAAAGCAAGTTCTCGATTTCAAAAGTTTCAGTATAGACTGCACACATATAGAGACATGATATAAGCATGAGTTCATCCCACACCTATTAGAAATTTTTAATTCTTACAATGCTGACACTCATTAGGATGCCCCACTTAGCTCAACAGAGTTTTACAGTATTTGATGGATGCGGTGAATTTAATTTCTTTCTTTCTACATCGCCTTAACAGCCTCTCCTCCATTACTGTTTATCCATTAAGGTAGAATACAGCTGCTCTCTCATTGGTTGTACATATATAAGGTCACCGATAGCCGGGTCAAAGTTGAATTTGACTGAACTTTGAGTGCAGTGGAAAAATCAACAATTGGAGCAATGAGCATTGCTCAAGGTGGTCTGTTGCGAAGTTGGGCATTATGTTTGACAAACATGCAAATATAGATGCACAAACACTCTTCTATTACACCATTACTTATAGGTGCTGCCTGGCTCCAGCCAAAAACAAACTCCTCTGGTGAATATAATATGACAGACAGTGTTTCTCCTCTGTGTGTGCACATACAGCACGGTGCAGCTGTCTCTTGGGAAGACTAATGGACAGATTAACTCTTGGCTGACCCAGATGCCTTGAGGGTGTGCGATGGAGCGGGTATTTACCTCCAAACTTCATCTTCTCTGCTGTGGACTGGTTGCTTGCGGGAATTTTACTGCTGAGCTTGCTTTCTGGCAACATCGGCTTCCATTGATAAGGACAGTTGTCTGACTCTGTGAGTGCTGCTACTATGTGAAACCAAAGAGAAAACCACAAAACAGAACAAAGCAGTGGTGACATATTGAAGAGAGAGAGAGAGAGAGAGAGTGTGTGCCTGTTGCTTTTAATGTAAAGGAACTGCTGTTGGCCACGGCCTCTCTCAAAAGTGATGGGAAGCAGGAGCAATGCAATGAGTTCAAGGTGCTATGAATGATTTTTCTGCCGCTAGAAGTTGCACGAGCCCACATTTCAGGATGTAAACAAAGCTTCCCTCCTTAGTCACATCTGTGCAGCTGCACGTTATTGCCGTCTTCACTAACATTTGAAGATGTTCATTTTTTACAGTTTTCCATCACCACTTGGGGGCAGTGTGAAGTTCAAAGTAGAAACAGTTTCTACCCAGTTAGCAAAGTATAGCATGACATGTTACCTCTACGGGGACTGGATAATATATCATAAAATAAAACAAGTAACTGGGTTTCTTTTGTGCTGAAAATTATTTTGTAGTGGTTCAAGCCCGTCCCTGACATAAAATTCAGCCAGTCAGTGAAGATAAATACACTGTCGAGGGTTGTGAGGGTTGTACATCAGCCTCTATGTTGTTTGATTACCCATAATTATTTTCTCTGGTGTGGACCAAAAGCAATGGAGATGTGCAGTGGCAGAAAAGTAAAAGCTGGCCTGTAACAGTCCATATCTCTGCCACACACCTTGTGGGCGTGTCGCATAGAATGTTGACGGACTTAGTGGGAGGGTCTCATAAAGCAAGACGTAGAACAGATTTCTGTGATATAACTCCCAGATGTGGGCGGCACGGTGGATGAGTGGTTAACACTGTTGCCTCACAGCAAGAAGGTTGTGGGATCACTTCCCTCCTGGGCCTTAAAGTGTGGAGTTTGCATGTTCTCCCTGTGTTCACCTGAGTTTCCTCCGGGTGCACTCCCACTACCAAAGACATGCAGGTTAGGTTAATTGGAAATTTTAAATTGACCATAGGTGTGAATGTGTTTGTCCGTCTATATGTGGACATTGCTGGGATAGGATCCAGTCCCCCCATGACACTTAATTGGAGTAAGCAGGGACATAAAATGAATGAATGAACTCTCAGATGTCTAAAATGAATATTTTTAAAAATAATAAAGGAGAGTTTCTACATGCATAGGCAATGTAATTGGAATTGTAACAAGAACACCCATGGTCAGGGTCACCTTAACCCAACTGTAGGCCCCTGGGCTAACTGCTGGTGATAGCCCCCCCCCCCCCGCATGCCATACTTTCTAGGACACAAATTATTACTATCAACATCACAAAGGAA
>CABFOU010342879.1:0-10972 GCA_900660325.1 Opsanus beta | reverse complement strand
GTGTGTATGCGTGTGTATGGGGGAAGGGGGGGGGGGGGTTAAGCCCAGTTTCTTTTTTTTTTTTTTTCAGTGATACATTATGATTTTTGAAAACAAGTGATAAATTAGTCACTAGACTAAAACACAGGTCAGGTCATTCACCACATTCACCAAACCACAGGATCACCATGGGGCCTGGATGGCAACCACCCAGGCAGACAACCAGTCCAAACAGCAATCAAAACTGTTTACACACCAGTGTGCTGTTGACATCATCTATTTGAAATAACATTATTTATTTATTTAACATTATTTCTAGCCCTAAGTTGCCTCTGTCCCAACTTTTCTTGAATGTTTTGCAGGGCTTAAATGCAGTAATAATATATTAACAAATTAAATAAATTTGACCACACAAAACATGAAATATTTTGGTTTCAAACTGTCTGCAATGAAACAGTGTTCAAAGTACTGCATGTTTTTGTTACTATTATATTGTTATCTTTTTGATTGATTTGTTTATTCCAAACCATCCCAGCTTTTTTGATTTGGGATTGTATTAAGAAATAAAAATACATACAGGAAATAATTTTTCTTCATTAATTTATGCATTTGCTCTGTCTTGAACCTCTGCTCCTCTGTCTCCTCGAGCTGATTCTTGTTGCCTTGAGGCGATCTGTCGATTGTGCTTACTGGATTACTGTATTAGCACCAACAAGAACAAACACAGATGATTTTATGATTTACAAATGCTTTCTTGATCACTAAGCTTTATTCCAAAAATGTAAGCTGAGTAAAGTTAGCAGAACTAAACACTGAGGAAGTGGGTAATAATACACCTGTCACATCTGGTACGGTGTAACGGTTGGATACAAATAGGAGACTCGGTGACACAGCTCTGAAGATTAAAACAGTTTACTGGAGACGTTCTCAGGGTTTGGTGCACAGGAAGGCAGTCCAAAAATAGCATCAGCACAAAAAGCATCAGGCAGTAAGGCGTGGTCATTAACAGGCAGAAGGTCAAAAACACGATGAGGCTTACGAGACAAGGAAACACTGAACAGAGCTGGAAAGAAGGCACAGGGCACATAAATCTGGTGAAGAATACATGAAACAGGTGACCCTTAAATACCACCCGGTGATTAGCACCAAATGAGTAACAGGTGTTTGAAAGAGGAGCAGAGCGTGGGTGTGAACAGACAGAGGGACACACCCACCACCAAGAGCCCAGAGACAGACAAGAAAGATAGAGACAGAGAAAGCCCACAGCAGGGAGGAACCGAGAGCCAGCAACATAATTCACCACGTGAAAAGCAGAGCAGAATGAACACAGAGGACCTCCTGCGGTCAGCAGCAAATCTTTTAAGCGGCAGAAGACCAAATCAGAGTACATTTGGCCCGCTCCCAGGTTCGTCGGCACCAGAGGATGAGTGACAGGGCAGATGGAACTGGGGAATGCAGATCTGTGGGGAGGAAACAGAGTGGTTTGAAAACCGTGTACAATGTGGAAAGGAGAATAAACAGTGGAAGATGATGGGAGGCTGTTATGTGCGTGTTCCACCCAATCTAACTGTGCGGCCCAGGACGCCAGATGCTGGGAGGACAGGATGCGTAGTCCCTTCTCGAGTTCCTGGTTTATTCGTTCCAACTGTCCGTTGGCTTGTGGTTGATAACCAGAAGTGAGGCTGGAGGTGGCTCCCAGCATCCGGCACAACTCCTTCCAAAACTGAGAGATGAACTGGGGTCCCCTGTCTGAAACAATGTCCTGAGGGAGACCGTGCAGTTTAACCACATGGGTTAACATAAATTCAGCAGTTTCTTTTGCGGTAGGAAGTTTCGGGAGTGGCACAAAGTGTACCATTTTAGAGAGTCTATCCACAATTGTGAAAATGACCATATTGCCTTTAGAAGGAGGCAGACCAGTGACGAAGTCCACAGACATTTGGGACCAAGGTCTCGTTGGAGGCGGTAATGGAAGCAAGGTTCCTGCGGGCGGACGTGTGGATGTCTTGTGCATTGCGCAAAGCTTAACATAATCTGTGATGTCACTGCTCATGTGTGGCCACCAAAACTGTTGTTGGACTACGAAGGCGGTCTTTTTGGCTCCAGGATGGCACAAGGAATGGTTGTCATGCCCCCACCTAATCACATCCCCCCAGAGTGGACCAAGTATGAACAATTTGCCCAGGGGGCATTCAGAGGGAATATTAATGTTATCCAGCGCAGTGCAAACCTTAGTCTCAATGTCCCATGTAAGTGCAGAAACAAAACAAGAAGCAGGAAGGATCGTGTCCACTCAGGGGGGATCGGGATCGGACTTTCCTGTCAAGGGCATGAGCCCAGAGTGGACCGTGGCAGAAATGAGGCTGAGTGAAAGAAGAAAGTGAATTTATTTACAATTGTGATTTTATAATGTGCGAGGAGGCTGAATGGAAAGTTGTCCCACCCTTTCGGTGGAAACCGAGTACTGCAGGCCAGGTGTACGAGAACTGGACCCTGGGCGGCACTCTGAGTCAGAACGAACAAGAACTGGAACAGGACTAACCGGGCCAGGTGGCCGCTGGGCGGGACTGCGTGATCACTGCAGCAGAGAGAGACAAGGGGGGTAAGTGCAGAGCTGTGGACTGATGACAACAGAGCAGTGAGCAGTCAATCAGGAACTTGATCAGAAAATACAAGGGCGCTGACTGGCAGCGAAACAAGGTCAATGCAGCAGGCGCGCTATGCGCAGCTGAAAAAAAGGTCAGAGTTTCTACTTGAGCTTGGCTTTAGCTAGAGGTTCAGAGTCCCTAAAGACAGAGTTCATGAATCAGGAAACTGATGTTAAACTGTATTTGACATGAGAATTTAACAGTCTTGGCTTGGCATAAGCTCATGAGCAAACAGATAACCAGACGAGGGAAGACTAGGTTGATTCAGACTTAAGGTTCAATAGTGAGTCAGACTTAGCTGATAATCTCCGTGGCTTGGTGTCCTTGAATACTTGATGGCCACAGGAAACAACCTTCTTGCTCTAGATCAAACGATCACTATATCGTGAATTAGTGTGAGGCCAGTGTTTTACCTTGCCATGTGACTGACCGGGCTCCATGGATCTTGAGAAGACTCCATGAGCTGACATGGACACAGTGAGAATGGCAAGCGTGGAGGTGCAGCAGGAGCTGAGCTGAGCTGTAAGCTGCAGTGGGCTGGAGCAGAGCTGAGATGAACCTGGAGCAGGCTGAGACTTGGTGTGAGGAGACAACGGTCTGCTTGAAGCAGGCATGAAGCACGAGACGAGAAACAGACTTGACGTGAGGTGAGATGCATGGCATGAGGTACAATGATCTGGCAAGGGATTCATGACAGGAACTGGCTTTTTTGCGTGGCGTGATGAGACTGATCCTGGACAGCTGTGAAGGCAGCCCTTCTCTGGCACCATCTAGTGGCCAGAAGAAGGCAAGACAGGCAAGGCAAGGTGGAAACATGACACTTCTCTGCCGTGATAACGCGTCAGGCTTGCCGTTCCTGGAGCCGGGAAGGTAAGAAAAGACGAAATCAAAACGGCTGAAAAAGATCGCCCACCTGGCTTACCGGGTGTTCAAACGTTTAGCCCAGCGGAGTTATTCGAAATTTTTATGGTTGGTCCAGACCTGGAACGGTATCTGTGCCCCCTCTAACCAATGACGCCACTCCTCCAGGGCCACTTTTACTGCCAGCAGATCGTGGTCACCAATATTATTCCGTTCAGCAGGTGATAACTTTTTGGACACTACGCACATGGATGCAGTCTCTTATCAGATGGGTTATACTGTGACAGAATAGCCCTGATGCCTACGTCGGAGGCATCCACTTTGACCACGAACTGCTGAGCAGGGTCGGGGAGGAGTAACTCAGGGGCTGCGGTAAAGCGATCTTTTAGGACCCTGAACACTTCATCACACTCCGGCGTCCAAACGAATGACTGGAGAGATGACGTCACTTGATGCAACGGGGACGTCACTGTGCTATTTCCGAATGAATTGTCGATAAAAGTTGGCGAACCTCTTTCCGATTGTGAGAGACAGGCCAATCGCGCACAGCCGCGATCTTCTCAGGGTCCATCTGAATCTTCTCTTCGGACAAAACGAAGCCGAGAAAGTAAAGTTTGTCTATGAAACTCACATTTTTGCTGCTTTTACATAGAGGTCATTTTGGAGAAAAGTTTGTAATACAGCCCACACCTGTCGTCTGTGCGTGTCCAAGTCGGGTGAAAAAATCAAAATGTCATCGAGGTAAACGAATACACACTTATTAAGGAATTCACGTAGTACGTCATTAACTAGATTTTTGAATACTGCTGGAGCGTTGGTGAGACCGAATGGCATGAATAAATATTTGTAATGCCCAGAGGGCGTGTTAAATGCTGTTTTCCATTTGTCTCCCTCCTTGACCCTGACCCAGTGATACGCGTTGCGCAGATCTAACTTTGTTAATATTTTAGTGCCTTCTAACAGTTCAAAGGTGGACACAATCAGGGGTAAAGGATAGCGGCTCTTTACAGTTATGTCATTGAGGCCACGATAATCTATGCAGAGACGTAGAGATTTATCATTTTTCTCAACAAAGAAAAAAACCTGCTCCGATGGGCGGATTAACCCTGCATCGAGGGATTCTTGGATATAGGCGTTCATGGTGCCACGCTCAGGCGCCGACAGTGAGTACAACTTCCCCTTGGGAGGACTGGTCCAGGGGAGGAGATTCATGGCGCAATCGTAATCTTGGTGAGGAGGAAGGGCTCAGGAAAAACCTCAGCGAGATCTAAAAAGCAAGCTGGGACGCCGGCAAGGTCCGGGTTGTGCTTGGGACGGGATTTGGAATCTTTTGTCAGGCAGCGATTAATACACGCTGGGCCCCACGAATGCGTCCTTCTGACCAATCGCAAACCGGGCTGTGCTTTTGCAGCCAGGGGTGACCCAATATTACTGGTTGAGTCATGGTATCAAAGATATGGAAGCTTATTTTCTCAGAATGATTCTTATTTATGGTCATACGGACCGACTGGGCTCGGTGTGTGATTTGTCCCATTTCCCGACCGTTCACGGTGTTCACCACCAGAGGGTGCGAGAGATGATACATTTTAAGACGGAGGGACCTGGCGGGAGAGGGCAGCAATAAGTTAGCGTCTGAGCCGGAGTCTAAGAACACTGGAACAGAGGTAGATGTATGATCAGCGATCAAAGAAGCTGTTAACGTATTTGAGGCTGATGCAGAGGAAATGGAATTTTGACTCACCCGGATCGTTGTCATAGCGTGCAATGAGGCACCCCTGGACTGGCAGGTGGAACGCAAGTGACCAGACTAGCCGCAGTAAAAGCAGAGACCCTCCTGTAGTCGGCGCTGGCGTTCTTTTAAGGACAGGCGGGTGTGTCCCAGCTGCATAGAGCGACTGGGAGATGCTGACGTGACGGGTGCCAGTGAGGAGGAGAGGCACTGAGTGGAGGTGCAGCTCACTCTTCGGTTGCGATCTGTCATCTGGCGGTTGGTTCAGATGGCCAGGGCCATGAGTTCATCCAGATCCTCAGGGAGGTCGATGGCGAGGAGCTGATCCTGAATCAATCCGACCAGTTTCTGGATGAAGACATCATGAAGCGCCGCGGGGTTCCATTCACTCGTAGTGGCCAGGATGCGAAAGTTGATTGCATAGTCGGCAACTGCCTTGTTTCAGTCTCATCAGAGAGCATGCTGCCTCCCGTCCAGGTGAGGTGTGTTGGAATACCTGTTGGAGTGTGGTGATGAAGTATCTGAGAGACTCGCAGAAGGCAGACTGACTACCCGATCGGTCAGGTGAGCAATCATGAATGCTATCTTTGTCCTGTCGGACGGGAACATTGATGACATTAACTCGAAGTGTAACACACTGTGTGATGAATGACTTGATGTCTCCGGACTCGCCGGAGAAACGTTCCGGTCTGGATAGCTGGTTGCACTAAACTGGTTCAGTGACCGGGACCAGCGGGGCAGTGGACGGACCCGGAAGCGGCGAGGCGGTTGTTTTGGGTGCCGTGACTGGGTTTGACTGGCGACTTATGGTGGCTAGGAGTTGCTCCATCTGACCGCTGACAGACGACATGAAAGTCTCTCGGGAGTTCATTACAGCCTGCGCTCAGAGTGGCTAGCCGGTCTTCTTGCTGCACTTGTTGGCGGCTGAGATGGCATATCGCCAGCTGAAAAGGATCTGAGTCCACTGTGTCCATTGGTGGTCACATTGATCATCTCTGGTACGGTGTAACGGTTGGACACAAATGCGAGACTCAGTGACACAGGTCTGAAGGTTAAAACGGTTTACTGGAGACCATAAACCAAATGAGTAACAGGTGTGCGAAGGAGGAGCAGAGCGTGGATGTGAACAGACAAAGGGAAATGCTCACCACCAAGAGCCCAGAGAAAGACAAGAGAGATAGAGACAGAGAAAGCCCACAGCAGGGAGGAACCGAGAGCCAGCAAGATAATTCACCACGTGAAAAGCAGAGCACAGCGAACACAGCAATACATAATAATCATAACAGACGGACAGTTCCAAACACTGACAACACCCATGGTTACTTTTACATAAAAAATTTCAAGTCACATATCACTTTTCTTTTGGGTTCTACCATGGTTGACCTTGAAAGGTCAAGCTTTAGGTCATAATCTGTCAACTCAAGCAGTTTGGAGGAAATATGAATTACATGTGGTGGAAATGTTATGGCCAAGGATAGAGCGGTTCTGTTTGTTGACAGAACTGATGAAACTATTAAAGCCACACAGCACCAAATTATCACCTAATCACAAATAATTGGTTTGCATGAACCTGTGACTAGCATGTAAGGTGTGTTTGTGTGTTGTTTTTGCTATTGTGTTTTACGAGCATTCGCAATACTATCAAAATTACTAGTGCTTCTACTATTATGATGAGTGGTCATAATGCTGTTTGTTGTTTCACTGAAATCATTTATTTATTCGTCAACACTTAGGATCTAAGACACAAAAGAACTTTGCGTAAATTTTAAATAAAATTGTTGTATGTTTAAATCATTTCTCTTTGCCCATCTTCAAAGGCCAAACAGGAAAAAAGAAAAGAAGATGCAATCATTTCATTTTGATGCTGTAATTAGATCACAGTAGCTGTTTAGCTTTCTCTGCATTTATTATCATCTCACGCTGTTGATGATTAACAGCTCACAGTGTGTGCATCACGTATTATCCGCCATACGACATCTTGATCCTCTACCTCCGCTGTGTTGTCTTTGTTGCTTTTCTCTACCCTGTCTATTCTCTTGCTCATGACCTCCTGTTAAGAAAATAAATTGGCAGCATTGAAACTTGCAGAAATTTACTCCACTTAAACAGGATTGAAGAGCTTTTCAAGTCGCTGGTCGACAGGATACATACTCACCCTGCCTCAGTCTAGACGTGTGGTAAATGCTTGTCTCATCTCACTGTTGTCACCACTGAGACATCCATTAAGGTTTCCCTAATCGCAGTTGGGAATAATAATGCCTCCCTAACTCACTCCGTCACTTTTGCACAAGTGCACAACACTTTCTCCCGAGCTGTCGCTTACACAACGACAACGCTACGTGAGAGTGTTAACTAAAGAGCTTTGCTGAGATAGGTGGTCACGTAATTGATCAAGGTTGGCAACACGAGTTGTGGTGCTAATGAATCAAGACAATGGGCAATGACTTTAATTATGCCTGCAAGAAGGGAGACATTAGAAGACTTCATCCGAGGAACGTGAACTCTCTCTGTGGTTCCCTGCTGGGTCTCGTGATAAGGACCTTTATCAAGCTGGTCTTATCTCACACTATTACTTATGTACAGAAGTTCTTGGGTTTGCCATCTTTCAGGAGCCCCGTGGGGCCAGAACTTCCTCAGTTGGCCACTATCAAGCAGATTAAAGCATTTTCAGCTTGAGTGATGGGAAGAGCACCAGAGCAAGCCTTTATACAAGGGAAAAAGCCTTCTCCAGGGGCAACTCTCTTTGAAGCTCATGTCCCCAAGTTTCCACACCGCTATTAGGTCGTATTATGCTCTCGTTAGCCTGAGCTGCTGGACGATTAGGTTGTTTTGACCACAACCTAATCATCTAGCAATCACTGGGAGGTTCGTTTTGGATTCCTACACTGAGGCTGTGCCCCTCACGCTTGATTTATGATGTCCATTCTCAGGCCATTAAGGAAGAGGTAAGGCTCCAAGAGAGGGTTGATTTTAAACAATTTTTATTTGCTTGAAAATGCTTGGACTGGACAGCTGAAGACATTTACTGCACAGAAATGCCATATACATACATACATACATACATACACACACATATAGATAGATAGATAGATAGATAGATAGATAGATAGATGGATGAACTATACACAAAATAAAAATGGTGTTACACAGCACTAAAAGCAGGTTTGTCAGTGGTAGTCTTAGTCATAGGGGAAACCAAACGTGTGTTTGTGCGTGGGGGAGGGGGGGTAGCTCTGGGCAGCTGTGGCTCTGTGCTCACCACTGTACTGGAATGGATCAACACTGCTGTGGGTGGGGAAATGTGTCATAGTATGGGACCAAGATAGGTGGATGGGGGGGCTCTGGGGTCTGTGACATGGTAGCTCTTGTAAGGTGTCCTGGACATTGACCACATCGTGGGTGTGTGGTAGTGCTGGAGCTGAGGTAGCGATTGCTGGCCACTAATTCTAGCACTGGGTGGGGTCTGATTCCTTGTGTTGGGTGGGCCTGTGTTCCGTCAGTTGGCCTGGATTAGGTGTGTGGCTGGGGTGCAGTGCCAAGTGCCAGGGACTGCAACTTCTCTTAACTATGGCTAGGGCGTGCAACTTCTCTTAACTATGGCTAGTGCGGGTAGGGGTGCCCAACAGCCAGATGAGGATCCTCGGGCATATATTTAGGGGTTCCCTGGCTGTGGCCATTGGGTAAATTGAGGAATTTCCTTGTCCCATAGCCCTTGGTGGGGTTTGGGCATGTGGCACGGTGTGGTTCAAACTGTGTGGTAGTGGTGGTGTTGCCCTGTTGCCCTGTTGTCTTCTTTTATGTAACAAATTTTTTTTTTCTTAAAGTGACATGAAATATGTTTTATTCCTACTCCTGTGTAGCCTTAGGTACCATCGTAATGTATCTTGATTAAAATTCAGTCTTTCTGAGACTGTAAAGCCAGGGCTAAGCCCAAACTTATCCCTCTAATCCAGTGAGTTTGCTTCATACTGCAAGACAGTTTTTCCTTCCCCTCTAACCTGAATACTTCATGAAGTGCTGTTTTCGGACCAGGTGCATTTATGCAAAATATGATCATTTTGATGCTCATTACACCCAAACAACTTCAACAAATGCATTGACTCATGAGTGCATTTTAATGAAACATTCTTGATAATGTGTCGTCAAATATCATGCATTTCCAAAAAAAAAATAAATAAATAAAAATTTTTTGTAGGCATTCTGAACTGAATTGTAGAATAACTTAAAATAGCCAGGTTCATAGCATTTCGACAAAGTTGATCTGGGATTGAAAAACCAGTAAGAAATATAACTTTATTGATCACTGTGGGGATGTTATCATTAAATCTCTGCTGAAGATAGAATTACAGTAACGGTGTTTACCTGTACAGCTGTGTCTCAGCATGGTCTGTGTTTGCAACAAATACATAACCTCTTGACGTCACTGTTTATTTACTGGATAAACACAGTAGAAGTGATGACCTGTTCTGTGTATATGTGTGTTGAGACGGAGCGTTACTTAAAGCCGATGTATCATTTTGAGGGTGACGTTTGGGGTTGATTCATAGCCTGCATGACCTCGCTTTTGATTTCTCCTGTCTGCTCAAGGCAGTAGATGCATGAAATGTGTCTCTGCATTAAAAGTATGGTGCACAACTTTTAAAGCAAACTAGAGTCAGTGAGAAGAGCCATGGTGAGAAGCTTTGGCACCTATATTCTACCAGACACAAAGCAACGCACACCACAGTGCTGATGTGTCACTGTGAGTTTCCAATCGATGCAGTTGTCATTTTCACACATCATGGTTCATGTTCTGGTGCTTTCCCTTCTAGTAATAACACCTTTGTGCAATATTTCTTGTGTATCCTGTGGTTTGTAATTTCATCCCCAATGATTGTCTCCTGATATCTCCTCCATGCTATTATTCTCCTCATGCTTTTATTTTGACGGTCCTGCTACTAGTGCATGTTGTTGACTTTACTTCCTTGGCACTTGTGATCCCTGGTTCATGTTCATGCTTGGATCCCCGTCACACATAGCCCGAATAAGGCCGAATCGCGCCTGAATGAGGAGTCTACCCACAGTCGGGAAGTGTCTAGGTGCGTACGGAAAACGGTCTGAGCACAGTCTAAACACTCCAGCAAAGTCTGGCAAAGTTGCGCGCCTGCCCCGGATATTTTGAACTGTTTAAAACTCTCGGGGCGCGGTCGAGGTGGGACAACCATCTGAGGGTGGTCTACATGCAGTCTGCGCGCCATCTCACCGCAGTCTACATAATCTGACGGCCTCAAAACAGCATTTGAAACGGTCTGATCGCGGTTGGGGGAACTCTGAGATGGATCGGGCACGTAAAAGCCTGCCAGCACGTCCTGCCACGTATGTCCACCTCCACTAGACCCCGGGCCAGGGAGCGCAAAGGAACTGTCGACATGTTGACATGTCGGTGCGCAGCACAGCCACTCCGTGTATGCCGTGTGCTTATCACATCACCGCGCTGTGTCTGTATGCACGGTGCTGACGGTCCATCATGTCTGTAACACATATGTCCCTCCTGCCGGACGGCCGGCACATTGTCCTGCTGAGCGCACGATCCTGAATGAGTGGATGAACTAAACTGTGACTGAGTGGGTGACAGTACCAAAACCGGCCGGCTTTGACACATATGGCGTTAATCCGGTCAATTCGTTGGTTGTACTCCAAGGTCCAGTACCGGCAAGTCCTGTACAAGGGGCAGACAGAGGGCTGGCTCCCAATCCGGTCCATGTTTGCCAGCCGG
>CABFOU010342837.1:0-13113 GCA_900660325.1 Opsanus beta | reverse complement strand
TGGCCAAAGGTCTTCCATTTTTCCACGCTTTGACCGGTGTGATACCACATCATATTTTGCCAACTGCGGGAAAAAGTCAGCTTGGCAAATCTGGCTTGTGCTTCCGCAGTTCACGGACCTTTTCTCGCTTCTCTCATCAACATCGCCACCCACCCTGTCAGATGATGTCTTCCAGCAACTGGAGCGGTTCATTGTTCTAATGTACAGTCGAACAAGCGATGAGATGGATGTCAACTCGGCTCGGATGACACTGTTCTGCAAGATGTCAAGGGACATTACAAATATTCCACCAACAAAGGCCACACTGCTGCAACATACAAAACGGGCTGTTTATCTGGCAGGATATGTATGGGGCCACTGTTTGGTACCCAAGCCATCACTTCCAGAGCCTACTGACTTGGGTTGGCAATCTTCTGGATGTGGATACAAGCCTCACTGGACAGACTTGCCTATAGCAGAGAAGGCCTGCCAAGAACTTATTTCCTGCAAAAGCACACAGTCTTGCAAAGGCAATTGCAAATGCTTCAAAGCAGGCCTTTCATGTACACAACTTTGCAGATGTGGTGCCAGCTGTTAACCCGGGCTACCGCACCAGGATCCCACGTGTCCCAGTAACATTTAAAACAGTTATAACTCCTTATTCTTTCAAGTAATAGAGACCGTATCATTTTGGCGGCCATTTTGGATTACAGTCGGTCAGCCATGGCATCCTGTTGGCAAATTCCATGTCCTTTTCTCAGATCCATTTGCACTATCATACTCCATCCTTTAATTATGTGGTTACTGAAAAAAATGAATTACAACCGTCTACTTCCGATTTCAACTTGACTACCAGAGAACCCATGGCTGCCATTTTGAAATCCAAGATTGCTGCCATCTGACTACAATATATCAACAAGAGTCACATAATGTACGGCGATGGAGAAAGCATGGTCAAAATACATTTATGTGCTGTACTATAACGATTAATGTTGAATATTGTAAAAAAAAAGAGACAATTTTGGTGGCCATTTTGAAATCCAAGATGGCTGCCATCTGACTACAACATTTCAGTAACTTTCACAATGTACAGTGATGCAGAAAGTATGGTAAAAACACATTTAAAATACATTTATGTGCAATTCAAGTTGAAAATAAGGAAAAAAAAAAACCAAAACAATTTTGGTGGCCATATTGGATTTTGCTACTGTGGCCACCAGGGGTCACTTTTTCTGTGTTCCATTTTTTTTCTTGATCCTCAGGTCAAATACTACTTCCAGGCCAGTTTTTACGCTTTATGTACGATTTCAACGATTCTTATGCTTATCTGCCTGACTACAAGCTTGTTGCATCACATTCAAGAAGACTTGAGGCTGTAATTGCTGCCAAAGGTACATCAACAAAGTATTGAGCAAAGGGTGTGAATACCAGATTGCGAATGGAATTCTTTTGCACAATGCCTGTGTCTTTAAATTCTAATGAGTTTTTTTCCCCCCCACACATCGTTACAACTCACAACGACCAAGATGATTGTATTTTATTTGTTATTAGCGTTCTCTTGATGATGTCAACCTGTCTATTATGACGTGTGCTGCTGCCTTTCTTGGCCAGGTCACCCTTGTAAAAGAGGTCTCAATCTCAATGGGCTTCTAATCAAGGTTATTATTATTATTACTTATGTACATATGATTTCTTAGTTTTTTTATTAAAAAAAAAAATTTGCAAAAATAAAAAAAAAACAACTTTTTTCATATTGTCATTATGGGGTGTTGTGAGTAGAATTTTGAGGGAAAAAAAAAATAATTTACTCCATTTTGGAATAAGACTGTAACATAAAATGTGGGAAAAATGAAGCGCTGTGAATGCTTTCCGGATACACTGTATAGGAAAATGAAGTGGACTTCCTACTTGTGTGAAAGGTGTATGTAAACTTATGGTCTCAACTGTACGCTCCTTCACATATCGCTTAAATAAATAAATAAATAAAACTAAAATAAGGTGGTTTTCGTGGCAGCTCTGAAATCCCGTGGTGGGAGATTACTCGTCGACCCTTACAAACGTTTGACAGTTTCGCTGTAGGGTTCTGTTGTGAGGCGCACGCTCCCGATCTGTATGCGTGGTGAAACACCAAAACTAGTCGCTGGCAAGAAAGCGCACTCGTCAAACGCAGAGACACTGTGAGAGGCTGTCAAACACCAGGTACTGTACCAGAACCCTGCTGTCTGTAACGACAGAATTTTATGCTCCGGTGAACATGCGAGGGCTGCGGTGTCACGGCGTACGAGGGGAGGAATCGTGACGCACCTGGCACACACCAAGGGAAACAAAATGGCCTCATGTCAAGCCAGGTCCTTTTGAAGAGGCTGGTCAAAAGACGCTCCGTTTCACCGACAACTTCAAAGAAGTCAGTGCAAAGCAGTCTGTAGCGTTAGCGGACAATTTTAGTCGCGTGGACAACAAGGGAGTGAGTCATGGCTCAACTCTTTAACACGACAACACACGTGTAGCCTACATTATACTTCTGATGCCATTTGTTTTCCAATTTGGAGAACCAGTACTTTAAAGAAAAGGGAAGGAGGAGGGAGGAAAACAGCTTTTAAATAATTAAACGTCTCCCCGACCAATATACGGGGCGGGAGGGGGGGGGTCCTAAATGCAATGTCTAGCCACAACACTGCATTACTAATGCTCAAATGCTGTTCCGGCACTCGGGTATTTCCATAATTACTTAGACAGATAATCACATTACTTTCTTGCCTGTTCTGAGTGAATTTGTATGTGCTTTTGCATAAGGCAGGCTTTTACAATTATACGAAGATAATGAAATATTTGTTTGATATTGAAAAACTGTAACATAAAATGATGCCAATATTTACTCTGGGTGAGAATGATTGGATTAATGGAAACAACACAGCTGCTAGTTTACATTTGTGAATGTAAAAAAAGGCACATTGACGTGCAATATGTTCTTAGATAGCTTTCCGAGACCCATGTTCAACAGACGTTTTTCCAAAGTGAGTGTGAAGATGAGGGTGGTGACTGTGGGACAATTCTCATGCAACTTCTTGCTGGGCGGCTATGCTACAAACTGGCAATGCAAACGTTGTTTTTCTAGTTTAGCAAAATGTGCGGGGTTATTCACACAGAACCTCTTGTATCTCCTCACTGCCCATGAGCCATCATTATGATATGCATATCAAATTATACCATAATTGATATAATTATAATCCAGGGGATTGATCATAGACTGTATGTATTCTGCACAAACCTTCTGTCACATCACCCACAGGTTTCCTGAAGAGCGGGTTTGAAGCTCAAATGGGGCAGTCTGTAGGTCGCCATCTTGGCAGTGCTTAACTCCACCCATCTCCCAGCCAATCCATAAATGGGTAAAGAGGTGGAGGACTGGCGTGACCTGGGAGGGACTTACAAAGGCCAAAGATGCCCCCCTGCCTACAGGTTCTCAAGCTAGTGCAGGCTACAAGGATATGCCATCTGTATTCTGATGATGGATTAATACATATCTTTAAAAAAATACTTTGTGGCAGTTATTATCACTGGTTGCTTGGGTGCATGTATTAAAATCTGTGACACCATTTTGGCTCAATAACCATGACACGATCAGTGTTGGTAACATCACGTAGCTATCAATACTTGCTAACATAAAAATTAAATGCAAAAATTTCACTCAGCGGAAATACCTGCCTCTGCCTGCAAGCCATTCACACAGAAAACAGAGTTGACCCCGAGTATTTAAACTCATCTACCTTCACCACCTCAACTTCTTGCAACCTTACAATTCCACCATACTCCTCCTCATTCATGCTCTGATTGACTTTCATTCCCCTTCTCTCCAGGGCATATCTCCACCTCACCAGGCTCATCTCAACTTGCTCTCTACTTTCAATGCAGATCACAATATTATCTGCAAATGTCACAGTCCATGGAGACTCCTGTCTGATCTCCTCCATCAACCTGTCCACTACTGCAAACAAAAAAAGCTCAGAGCTGATCCTTGATGTAATCCCACCTCCACCTTGAATGCATCTGTCATTCCTACTGCATATCTCA
Organism: Opsanus beta; assembly: GCA_900660325.1. Taxonomy (NCBI): domain Eukaryota; kingdom Metazoa; phylum Chordata; class Actinopteri; order Batrachoidiformes; family Batrachoididae; genus Opsanus; species Opsanus beta. Next base: position 9,063 of record CABFOU010342837.1, on the reverse strand, counting down.
CTACTTTCACCTTGTCCATGTAAATATCCTGCACCACCCTCACATACTTCCTCACACAATACGACAACTCTTCTTTTGGAACCCTGTCATAAGCTTCCTCTAAATCCACAAACACACAATTCAACTAATTCGGGCCTTCTCTTACTTCTCCATCAGCGCTCTCAGAAAAAAGATTGCATTTTTTTGTGCTCTTTTTTTTTTGTTTTTTGGCATGAAACCATATTGCTGCTAATGTGAAACAAAAATGTGTATTTTACAATGGAGAAGTATTTCTTTTCTCCTGTTGCTGCTGCAAACAGTCATGTTCATAATCGGTTCACCTAACATACTTGAAATTCCCATTTGGTATTCTGACTTCAGAATGTGATTTCTCCAAAGTCTCCACCTCAGATGTGGAAAATTCTGAATTTAAGTGGATTCTTGACTGAGCTTCAGTGAGGCGTAGTCATATTGCTTTGCTCTGTGTTGGAGAGGAGGACGGTGCTCTGGGAAGAGGGAAAAAGTGGGCAGGGGGGTGAGGTGTGGTCATGTTGAGGGGGCATAATGACAAGCCATAAAATTTTTAATGGCCCCCAAACCCTACCCTTTTCACTGAGACACTCAATTATTCATACATTTATGGCCTGTTCATGAAGCTGTAGAGATTTGGGCCAGTGGGACACTGAGGTTACACACCAAAACTGCAAGGCTCCATTTCCAACTGTGACACTTGTCAACTATTCAAATAAAGGAGGAGGCATCAACAACTGCATTCTGGTAGAAGCAATAACATTTAAATGTCGGAAAATTATGCTTGCTATATTTTCTAATATTAGCATTACCGCAAAGGCCATGGTTGGCCATGGGGGGAGAAAGAAAACGACTTGATACTTTTCACCTGTGACAGTTCATAATTCCATTTCCAATATATTTTTCTTTAGAACTTGAAGGTTGCTCTTGATGTACTTGGCAGATCTCATATATGCATTTTGAAATGTGGCTCCCCTCCGCGCTGTGCTTTCTTTTGTCATTCAGCAGGATGATATGTGACAGCGAAATAAATCCTTTTTTTATTATTTCCCTGCTGTCTTGTGCTTTGTGCATCATGCATTGCTGTTTCTGAATCCTTTGTAATTATGCCCCAACCATACAGAGTATCAGAGGTAGGGCTGCAACTAACAGTTATTTTCAATATTGATTAATCTGTCAATTATTTTATCAATTAAATGGCCAACAGACTGTATTTATATCGCACTTTCCCATCTGAATCAGAAGCGCAAAGCACTTTAAAATGATGCCCCACATTCACCCATTCACACACAGACTCGCACACCAATGTCAGGGTGTTGCCATGCAAGGCTGGCATGCACATCAGGAGGAACTGGGGGATTTAGGACCTTGCTCAAGGAGCCTTGATGATTTTTCTGTCTGGCAGGGGTTTGAATGGAAGATCCTGCGGTCTCAAGCCCACCGCTTAACCACTAGACCCACCACCTCCCCAATTACTGGTTTGGTCTATAAAATATCAGAAAATGGTGAAAAGATTTGATCAGTGTTTCCCAAAGCCCAAGGTGACATCTTCAATTGTCTTGTTTTGTCCAAACCTCAAGGATAGCCAGTTTACTCCCAGAGAAAAGGAAAGCCAGAAAACATTCATATTTAAGAAGCTGAAATCAGAGAATTTGGTCATTTGAAAAAAAAGAGAAAAAACTGATTAATCTATTAACACAAATAGTTAATTTATTGTTGCAGCCCTAATCAGATGCATGCTTTTATTGAGAAGAATGAACCAAATACAGAGATCAAAAGTTGTTGAGAATACATACAGTAGCTCCACCATCACATCACCCATATCTTGGTCACTGTTCGAGATAAATATTAGCAAGACTATGCAAAAACTTGCAAATCTGATTTTCTTGAAACTTGGCAAAAAGGTGAAGTATGGGCCAAGGAAGAAACCCTTAAGTTTTAGATTGGATCCAAATAAAGGGACGGATCCAGGCGTTCTGTGCCCCCCACTTTTTTTTAACAGTGCAAGATGGGGCATTTTTCAACATTTCTTTGAAAACAATTCAGGCATATATAGAGCACTAATATCAATAACATATATTTTATGTACCTATTAGCACTCTACATATGCCCGATTTTTTTGTCATAAAGATCTGTACATTATCGCTTGAGAAATTCATGAAAATGTAAAAAAAAAAAAAAAAGAAGCTCGATCTAGCAATGAAAATGCGAGAAAAAATGCCCTGTCTCGCAGTAACACCAAAATAATTTTTTTGTGGATCCACTCCTAAAATTAATGGTTTCTTCCTTGGCCCGTACCCTACCTTTTCACCAAGTTTCATTGTTTTATAGTCTTCCCATTCCTGTCTCCCTGCTATCGTTTTTGTTTTGTATGTTTCTTGGACGGGTTGTAACTGAAATGAATTTTGGTTGCTCTGAAATATGTGCAGTGACAATAAAGTAATCCCATTCCATTCCATTTATAGTCAGTTTCATATTTTTCTGTGCAATTCTCCAAACACACAAACGGCACCAAAACACAGCCTGCTTGGCGGAGGTAAGTAAACAAGTCCAGACCCCCGTGTTCCTTAGCAGGGGAACAGATTTTGCGTTTCCCTCAGGTGATGTCCATGCGTCATTTTCAGAACCGGTAATTCGTCTTCCACTATCACAGCAAGCAACGGTGTTCCAAAAGGAGCCGTGTTGTTGAATTACGATGAAGAATTCTGTGTCACACCTAAAAATCTTCAGGTGAGTATAACATTCTTTGGGCTCTTTGAGACATGCAATCAATGTGCACCCATTTTGCTCTGTGTTGTCATGTTTGAAAAGCTCCACAAAAATTACACCAGCAATTTTACAAGGTATGACTGCAACATTTCTCTCAAATGTTCCTTATGGTTCTGCATACAGGTGCATGAATGGTGATTTTTCTACCAGCATGCAGACAGTCACACCGAAGTAACTGCATTGAACAAAACAACAAGGCTTTGCCATTGATGCACCACCACACTAGAATTGGGAATCTCTATCCAGAATTAGTTAACAGAAGATTAAAAATAGGACTACAAAAAGTCTGAAGATGTACCTCAGTTCAGTTATTTTACGGTTCTTTGTGGTGCACTCCCAAACTAAAGTTTGTCTTTTCTACTTCAGCTATGATTGGTCACATTTTCAGGACATACCAAATCACCCTAAAAGGGTTGCAACTGCTCAGGCGGACAACTAGTCCATCCACACCTCTTGAAAGTAGCCACCCATCTGCTACAGCCAGGTGGAACATGGATCTACTCTTGACCTTTTCAAGTTGCTGGGGCCCTCATCAATACTGCGTCACCAATTCCCGGAGAAAGGCTCAACATAGCAAAAATGTCGTAGCAGTCAGTCCCTCACGATGCAAGCAATACACCTCATCTGAGTCTCTCCAAACAACCAATTGTTTGACCCAAAGTCATTTCAGCGGTACCCAAGGATCCTCTGAAGTGACTGCAGCTTTTGAAATAGACGCCTTATATTTGGTTCTGAATCACAAAATAATTATTGGGATTTTTTTGTATAAAGAAAAAGTAAAGTTCAAAGCCCGCTTTCCTCAAACACAGTGCAATGTAATACTGAGCTATGTGGCTACTGCTGAATTCTAATTGGAAACAGAGTAGCACTGTTGGAGCTGCTTCTTGTCGGTGGATATTCCACTTGTAATGTATGGCATCCCACCCACTCACTTCAAGATCACACTGCAGCTCAATGCTCGTTTCCCACATTGCCTTGCTGGTCAATTTGCAGCTACAAGTTGAAACAGCTGCCCGTGTTTTTCTTCTCTCTCTTCTGTCGGCCCGTCTGCAGCATCAAGGAGTCTGTAAGAGGCTATAATTGTATACCGAAATGTTTATGCAGAAGCTTTTCGTTGCATATTTACAGTCTGAATCTCTGAAATACTTTTTTTTTCTGAACACATTCATAGAAAGCAGGGGAATGCAAAGCTGCATAGGCATCAACTCGATGAAGAGAGAGCAATGAATGAGACTCCGATGCCCTCAAGACGAGCGATCTTTGATTCGAGGCTGACACTTGCCAATTACAAACCACCGGCATCCCACTTGTTTTTAAGAGTAATTAGACAAGCTCAGTGTGTATTCCAAGAAGGTCTTGGGAGATGAGAGAAATGTGCCACGGGTCAGCCAGCTCAGCGGAGGGTTTAGCGCTGAGACAGACCCTCTTGATTCAACTCTGCGCTCGGAACACGTGGGCCGCGCAGAAGAGGAGTAATGGAGCAAAGGTTTGGCTCGCTTCACGCCCCCGAGGTCAGCAGCAATCATCGTCAGACAAAAACCATAAAGAAAATAAAGCGCATGATCTCCAGGAGGATTTTTTTGTTTTTATTTTTTTTTTCCAATTTGCTTTTTGAGACGGCAGGTTCAAAATAGCACAGAGAAGTGGGAACAAGCAAGGATGGGTTAGCGCGCCGGCTTCTCTGGGCTGAAGGCCAGGGACCCCAAGTCACATGGGACCTATGTGTGCTCGCCACAAAAATACTATCCCTAGCAACTAACTGGAGAGTGTGCACTGCCCTGTTGCATGATGGGAACTGATGCACCCAGGACAATATATTTTTTTGTTGATTAAAGCAAAAAGTAAAAATAATGCATGTGCAGCCATGCTGCTCTGCGCACACCTGATCCCATCAGAATCAGCTGTATTGGCCAAGTATGTCAACACATACAAGGAATGTGACTCTGGTTGCACTTGCTCACAGCACCTTCACAACTAGACATAAACCAGGACAAGGATGAGGAAAGGAATAATCGTAAATAAAGTGACTGCAGTATTGACCGTACAGTATGATGGCATGGTAACAGTGCGCAGACAGAGATGCCATGTTCAGTATGCTTTCCAGAGTGTAAGCAGAATAAAGTGCAATGAATTATAACAGCCCAATAAAATTAGTAACAGCATAAAAAGTGTAAAATGCAATGAGAATAGTGCAAAGTGGGTGGATGGAGGATGGGTGAGTCTGTATTATGTGTTATACAGATCTATATGCAGATATTTGTTTCCTGTGTGGACTCTGATGGGAGTTTGGTGTGTGTTGGAGACAGAGGATTATTTGTCACGAACAGTATATTTAGCTGTTCACTGGAGTGATGGCTGGTTGTTTTGGCGTACAGTGTCCTGTAGCATCACCGTCAGATCTCAGAAGTCACGCAAAATAGGTACTGATTAGTACTTGGCTGGCAGACAAGACAGGAGTTGCACACATTTTTCCATGCAGAAATGAAGTTGCGTCAGGAAGGGCTTCTGGCGTAAACCTTGTGCCAGATCCTTATACGGGTACCTACCAGATCCACTGTGGTGACACTGAGCAACTTGAAACCGCTGAAAGCAAAGAAGAAAATAAATAAATAAAATCAAGTACAATATTGGGGCCATTTCCAAAACAAAGAACCAAAGGTTCCATCACGTCAAATTGCATTTTGGTGAATCTGTTACCAAGGGTGAATACTAAAACACTTTCAAAACAATTTCCAATGAAACAGGTCAAAAATATAAGCAAAGCGTCTTAAAAACCAAATATGTAGCTATACTAAATACCTCAAAAACATAAAGGCTGTGCATGCTAAAATATGGCTAAGAGATTAATCATTTCAGTGCCTGTTGCAATAAATGTAATGGAGCTGCTATAAAGAAGCAATAAATGTCAAGAAAGTCTACCTAAAATTTAAATTTCTATGAAATTGATTATTACACCAAGTCATAGCATAGGTCATCTCAAGTAAAGTGTAGACCACCTTTCCTTAGAGCAGGGAGTTTGCATACAGACTTGGAAGAAAATTCTACACAAAACTGATTGACAATTTGATGCCTTTAATACTCTTTCTTAGCTAAGAGAGGTCAGTAACTGAAAGAACACAGAAAAAGCAGACTAGACTCAGTCAAGGAAAGATGACAGTACATACAAAACATACCAAGAGTGGTTGTGCGACTCCCCCGTGACCTCCCGTCATGGTGAAATAAACACTTGGCAGCGGTTGTGGTCAGCTGAAACAGAACTGGGTTATTGTGGGACACTGACAGGAGCTTTGTTTTGGCGGCACATGAGGTGCTAAGTATCCCTGTTGACCCCTCATTTGACAAATTTACTGCATTTAAAGACAACAGATGGTGGGGTTCTTCACAGACAAAAAGAGGTCACCAAAGTAAAATCACAAGAAGCCATGGAACAATTTCTAATCCCGGCGGTGTAATTTTGCTTGTAGCGGTGGGCCAAAACACAAAAGAAAAGTCTTGTGTTCTTTGGTACACCTCTTGGTTTTGCTTTTGTACTGTTTTTTTCTCTCAGATTCCACTTGTCAAGATTCTACTTGGAGGCACCAGGGTGACCTTTGAGGGACAAGAAGAGAAAGACAGATAGATGGAAGTAAATTTTGGGTCATTCTTAGCCAAACATTAAATGGCACATTGAAATGTTGTATAATTGGCAGTGAAATGATCAATTACAAAAGGATGAGTGAACATAAATAATATTTGCAGTTGATATTTTAAAAGTTGAGTAGAACAGTAGTTGGCATATATACCCTTGAACCAGTGATTTCATAAAGAGTTCTATGTTCTTTTTGTTAAATCACAGGTTATTGCACAGGGTAAGCCTTAGTACACACTATTTCATACACATTATATGATTGAATGCACATATAGTGATAGAAAATAGTTATATCAATAATATGGTCTATTTCATTGGGACTCTATAGTTCAACTAATTGTGTTTTCAACTAGCCCATCACTGAGAACGGTATGTGGTTATTCAGCTGCAACATTGATGATGTTGCATGTAATGTCAAGCATGTGTTGTGCTTTTTGTTTTCTCTTGGTATAGTGGAATTAGCAGATGGCCACCCTGCTGAGCCTGGTCTGCTTGAAGTTTCTTCCTGTATTCAAAAACACTGAAGGAATGTAATTTCATTTCATGAGCAATGTACTTGCTCATGAAATGGGTCAACTCTTAATCGTGTACACTGCTTAAAGGTGATTCATGTTATTTGGCGCTGTATAAATAGTATATTCCGCCTCGATGTATATGCAACTGGCTTCAATACATAAAATGCTACAGAATCATAAAACATATGAAACTGTAACACCTTCCATACTATGACACTTTTGACATATAACAGAATGTCTTAAAGAAAATGTTAACTGCAGTCACATCATTAGTCACATCATCAGCCCATCATAAGTCAAATGCACCACAGTCCACAACAATATCAGGCATAAATAGTAGTTTGGCATGAACCTGGAAATCCAGGAATTGCCAAAGAATTTTCATCAGTGTTAGTCTATCTTGTACACTCAGATTTCAAAAGCCTGGAGTATGACCTTGACGTAAAGGCATTCGAATTTAAAAATTCAATAGATCATTTCCAGAATTTCTTTTTACGTAGAAAAAAGCAGGTCAAAAAAGAAGTGTGACCTTAAATCCCAAGTATTTGCTGTATGTGTGATGTGCAAGCCTCTGAAGTCCTTGTCTTGGTCATTGTGTTCCTTAGAAGACAAAGAACAACATGAAGAAGGAGACGAAAACAAATAAGTCTTGTTGTCCTGTTAATTGTGTAACTTGTCAAACTTCCTGCCAACTTCGCCCAACTGAGTCACGACACGTTGTCAAACATTTACTCCCTGCCAGGTTGTCTTCCGTGCCGTTTTGCTGTCATTTTGCCGCCAACTGAGACGAGACTCTATATACTGTATCTCGATGTTGATTTTTGTTTACTGCTCTTTGACACTATTTGTAAACTGCCTAACTTTTGGCTAGTCTTCAAGCATAACGTTGCTAATTTCTGCTAACCCGTTTGCACGTCATCTGAAGACTACCTTCACTGATTCTGACTTGGAAATTGTGTTAACTGCGTTAATTGTGTTATGTTAAGATGTTTTCCAACATTATTGCTGCATTTCTTTAAGTTTATTACACATTACTGGGTGGCAACCACAGGTGGCAGAGACTGACCTGATTTTTGGAATGAAAACACTAGATACCATGAAAGAAACAGCAAAATAATAATAATAATGATAAAAAAAAAACTTGACAGTAGACCCATGCACATTTTTGAAAAGTTTAATGTTGCCAGGACTGTTCCCTTTAACCAAGAATAGTAGAATGACCTGGCGCCTCCAACACGATTCAATGTATTCAAAAATGTTTAAACGTGAGAAGTCAAAAAAAGACAGCTTAAATTACCTTTTGAAAACTAATCATATGGCCATAAAAGTGTTTTGTGCACAATTACTAAATAAAAAGAAAAGGACATTTTGCTGTCGTGTTGTTGGAAGAAATCATATTAATTGGGTTTTGTGAGTCCTCCTGACAGAACAAAAGGCTGTTTCTCAGATTCAGGCTGCAATCGAGCCATCAGAGGCATTGTGGCATAAGTGTCTCCTCAAGGCCACGAAGACGACTAAGGAGACATCCAAATCAAATGGCCATCGTACTGCAACAATGCCAGTGTCTCTTCCGGGCAGAAAGCGACTCTCCATCCTCTTTATCTCTCTCTCTCTCACCTCTGCTTTATCCATGCAGTGAGACCCCCTGGGAGGCTCTGATCTCCAGTGCACATCCTGAAGAATTAATGACTTCTAATGTACCAGTTAATGCAGAAAAGGCGGAACATCCATCATAACTGACAATTTAATGGTGCTTTCATAGATGGGCCACTCACTTCTTCTATTCTCCGTCACCATTTTTCCCTGGTCCCGTCTTCCTAACAGACATCTGTACATTGAACATTCTGGACTGAGCTCATGGCTACTTAAGATGATCAGGATGCATTTGTTAATATTGTACAATGAGGTTCCCAAAATCATCAGCAAGAACAAATCAGGGCCTGACTGTTAATTAATTTACAGCAGCACACTAAATAATGATAGGTTACTCCAAAAAGAGGGTCATTTTGATCATTCTTGTGTGTTCTTAAATGGTTGTTTTAATTGTCTTGTACTGATGGTGTCCAGCACTTTCTAGCAATTGTTTTATATTATTTTATTTTAATTAATTTATTTTATATGAGTAAATTAAAAAAGTGGTTT
>CABFOU010342819.1:0-10320 GCA_900660325.1 Opsanus beta | reverse complement strand
GATCATTAGTGCGGGTGGTGTTGCAGAGGGGAGGTGGAAAGAGGTGTCTAGGTGGCAGGTAATCCCAGTGTGCTCTCCCCCCACCCCCCAATTCCACAAAGTACAGATTGGTCATCCCTGCACTGAAAGGTTCTGTACATCTGGACACCAATCACATGCTTTTTGCACAGTCGCATTCCTCTACCTTATATTTATTATTTTACAGTGTACAAACGTTTTTGCCTATTTGACTATTCGTCTCTTTTACGTCTTACAGAAGTGTTTTTATCTTTTCTTTTTCTTGATGTTTATGCACCAACAACACCAGATCAAATTCCTTGTATGTGAGAACTTACTTGGCAATAAATTTGATTCTCACTCCCATTCTCATTCTCATTGTCTCTTTCTCACTCCCATTCTCATTCTCATTTCAGTGTGTGCCTATGAAGGTGTCCATGGAGCCCAGGACTGGGCGTAGAGAGGACAAATTTAAATAAAAAAAAAAAAAGCATTGCACCCAAAATCTTATCTGTAAGCAAACAAAATCGATTTTGTGTTCAATAAATCTTTTCCTCTGTTTGTTATTATTCACATACCATAAATACCCAATAATAACATCTCAATTCACTGTGCGTACTTGGTACAGAGCAGATGCTTATCATGTGCACAGAAACAAATCAAACATGAGAAATAATTGTGTCTTTTGTGCACTCATACGCATTTTGAGTGCTCAATGAAACATATTTATTTATTTCTCATTCAAGTCCTGCATCAGCCACAGATGGAACAACCTGTGGTGCCCTGTGGTGCAAGATGTGTTCTGCATTTCTTCTGAAATACACTTTGTGTTACACTGATACAGTACTTTCTTGTGTTGATAACATATAATTGCTTGATATAATCGTGTAGTGAGTGATCAACTTTCCCAATTTTTACAGTAAAAAAATTTAACGGACTTTGCATTTTTAGTTGTTTCAACATACCATGGCTAACTGTTGCATCTGTTCCTGTTAATGTCGTGCAAATACATTGTCTCACAGGTTCAGAATAATTTTTTTTTCATTAACTGTTTTAACTGATGCTGATGGGAGGTGGACTGATTAAGCAGCCTCTGTATAACAGTGAAGAGAACTGTTGTCTCACAGCAAAAAGTAAGTCCTGTATAGGCCCTGAGGCTTAATGGTGCCGGTGCTTATATCCGTAGTGTAAAATGGATGAAAGTCTACAACTCCCTTGGACAGGACACCAGTCTGACGCAGATTACTTCCCCAGCCAAGGCCGGTACCCATTTACAGCTGGGTGCACTGAGACGACCCAGATTAAGTATCTTGCACGAGACCACAGACATTTAGTATGAGCGTAATTCCAGCCCAAGTCTACATATTAGCAGGCCAACTCTTTTGCCACTGCGCTACCTGCTCCACACAGCAAGAAGGTGCTGCTTTTGACCCTTGCTTTATGGATCTGGCATGGATTTCATCCCAAAGGTATGCAATTATAGCAGAATCAGGTTGGGTCAGCAGGTAGCTCAGTGGAATAGTGGTTGGGCTATCAACATGTAGACCTGGGTTTGACTGTTGGTCACACTACCTGTCTGTGTCCTTGGGCAAAACATTTTAGCTGAAAATGATGGATTGGCATCCATTGCAGGGGGAGTCGTAGACACTCATCCACTTCAGCCTGTGGTATAGTCAAAGGGTAGTGCAACGCTCTATGTGTTATTGCCAGCATGATGGAGCCGCAGAAATGTGACAGACCTTCAACTGCGACTGAAGGTGTCAAAAAAAAAAAAAAAAAAAGCAATATGGAACCAGAAAGACAGCCATAGATACAGTTAATAAACAGCCTACCAGAGATCCAATTCTGAAGAACTCTGTATAAAATCTGTACATATTTCACAAGAAAGTATTGCAGGATATCTGCTAGACACAAGTAATACAACACTCACATGGGTCTACTCCATTATTTGTCAATACCAATGTAATGTTAGTTATAGTTACAGTGCTTTAACATGGTTTACCAAAATAATTTGGAGAGAGGAGACTAACACTTTATCATAGCTTTAATACATGTATTTTTTTGAAGTTGTAAGTCAGAAATTCCAAGTTCCCAGTTTCATGGAAAGCAGCATGAACTTTGCACCATGTGCATGTGCATCCTCCATCATGTCATGAAGCTAACTCACTATATTTACCATGGAATCCGACCTAAAGGAATACTTTGGCAGGAGTAAAATCAGGTGTGATTTTGCGATGTACCAAAGAAATAAATGTAGTTTATAATAGATGTCAACTCAAAGCAAATTTTGCGAAAAACCACACGGGACTACAACTTGAACCTTATCTGATCAGTGACTTTGATTTTATTCTACTACTTGTGCTGCCATTTCAACACATCGGATGACAGTTTTGCTGTTTTAATTACCATGGTTCCTGTTGCCTGGTTGCCTCAGGGGTGGGAAACAGGAAGGGTGCAGACGCAAATATATTCTAATGAGTATTAATCTAATCAGTGTCTGATATAAACAAAGCTTCTGTAATGATGTGAAACCCCCATTGCCGTCACTACCTAACGGTGACATTTAGGATGAGGGCATTTGCATTTCCTAAAAAGACATCTTGACAAATTGAAGGACACTCTTAGGGTAAGAGGAGAGAGGATAATGACAGTAATGAAAACCTAACATTTCTCATCAAGGAACTATTTCGTTCTTACACTTGTCATATTTTTAATTATGTACTTGTTTTTCTTTGGGAACTTTAGATTCTTGTCATAACCACAGGACAGCAACCTTTTACTGTCAAGGAAGTGCTTTGCTTTCAGAGTGTTTGGCAATACGGTGCCCAAAGAGAATATGTGTTTCAAATCATATTGCCATAGAGGTGAGGGTAATACTTATCTGCTGTTGTCATACACACTAACAATGACACCGTAATACCAGTGGGAAATATACCTTCTTGTTTGCTCACCTTAACAAAGAAAACAGTGAAAACTGCACCCTTGTCTGCCTTGTTTACTTCGGTAGATTGAGAGGGTTACCTCCAAGGGCAAAGGGACGTGAATAATGCTTACCACCTGCACCTGTTTCCTCTGGATGCTGCGGCTTTAATTACCTCAATTAGCATTTGGGAGATTGTTTGTAAGGATCTGTATCTACAGTGATGGAGCATACGCTCGGAGGGGATGCTAACTCATTGGAAAACACAGACAAATTGCCTCCCACCATAACCTTCTGCAGTAGTTGTGACTGAGCGTACTTCGAATGAGTTCTGCACTTCGCAAAGATGGAGAGATGGCGATAATGGGTTGACACATGATCAAATAAGGTGCTATGCTGCTAAACTTTAGGATGTCATTTGGAAGATGCCGGCACAATGAAAAAGTAAGGGCGAGGCTGTAATCGGTGATATCTAGAACAACAAAACTGCATCATTTGCAGATAGAAGTTGACACAAATATGAACTAATGTGATTCTCAGGCAGTGTGAGTCTGCAGAGGGAACTGTTCATGTTCAGCCTCCCTTTGTTGAGCCTATCAGTCTGAAGAACTGCACCATGATTTTGTTCCTGCTTTACCCAGTGATCTGTATCGTGTGATTTGTCCCCTTTCATTTCCATAATGGCTTCCCAAGCTTCCTCATGGAAACATATGGTGACCCCTTCTCACTGTATAGGATTTGTCCTGCACTAATGGAGCTGAGATTGGATTCTGGCACTTATGTATGCTTAGATTATTTCTCCTTTTTAGTGCAGTTCCCCTTTTCCTCATACATAATACATAGAGTTAAAGCAGTATTGCTTTGCAGGAGATCTCATTTATTAACATAGAAGTCTCATGAGGATCAGAAAGCTTGGCATCAAAGTTTGCCGCAGCATTTCTTTCACTCAGAACCACAAATTTTTTCCAACAGGTGTGACCTTCATAATTACTAATAATGTAACTATTACATTTATTCTCTGGAGCCAACCAGCTCATCGATGAGCAATATGCAGCAGACTCAGAAAGATGTCTCCCAAATTATTAAATATTTCTTACAACAAGAAAGAATCAATGTTATGCAGAGAACCTAAGAGCTTGTACCCTATTTGACTCATATGTAGTTCAATGTAACTGCTAGAGGATAGCGATATAGCCTTAGTAATCATTGCACGGAAGAACCAGAAGGGTGGGCTCAGATGTTTTGGATCACCTGGAAGTAACTGTGAAAGACATAATTATTTAGGCTAGTATCTTACTAGGGCAAAACTATTGGAGAGAAGTTGGAGACATAAAATCACAACAAAACACACAAATTAGTGACAATTTTTTTAGTTGGAATCTCACTGAATTGGTGCTAACAACACGTTAGTGTGTGTTGCCCGAATGTGGGCCAAATTTCGCACTGACTAGGGGCGAAAAAAGGGTCAAAAATCGTGAGTAGTCCGCATACATAACATGCGAGTGCTGCTCGAATGCTGCAGAAGGGTTTGAGATGCCTGCATGACTGTTTGGTGAGGAACTTTGCAGCACAAATTTTTTTGAACAGTTCAAAAATCAAGCGACACGATTGCAATGCTCTGCGAGTCATGCGAGGGGATGGCGAACCCCCGTGAACGTCGCTCTAAATTTTGCGAAATCCCTCGCCAATGCCATTTGCAAGCTGTTGCAGCCCAGTGAGAAACAACCGGTTGAGTTAAAGCCTGGTTCATGAGCAGAAGGTCTTGGTTTTGGAGGTGACTATAGTTCATCTGAAGACCTGGGTGCAAGAATTACTTAAGTCACATAACACTTTTAAGATACTGATGATCAAAGTTTTCGAAAGATGCTGCAGATACTTTCTTTTACAGGTAGCATAGTATGGTGTCTGTTGCTGGTTCCAAGGGTTTTGCAGAGTAGACAAATTCTTTTTTGTGGAAAAATAATTCTTTATTGCAAAGAAAATGAAAACATGTGTTTTGGACTTAAGTACTTTTTGTGGCTAAATACATGGACTTGGGTACTTTCTGAGACAGAATGGCCGGATATGGGAACTTCTTTCACACAAAGCCCTTTATTACTCATTTTTGATTTTCAAACAGTCAGTTTTGATATATCTCCTGCCTTTCATGGTTTAATTGTATGCAGAAACACTCAGTTGACTACAATAATACCCAGTAAAGTCCAAAATCACTCAGTTAAATTAAAATTAATGTCCTAAATAAAAGAAAACCAAACTTTGATGCTCATGGCTTTCACGTCGCATGTCCCTCATTCAAGAAGTCCTCCTTCTCAAAAAGTTTCCATTAAAATCATAGCAGCTCAGAAATATAACCACAAAATCAACTGTTAAGAGTATAAAAATAGCACGGCCACCTCCATCAACATTTTGGATTTACTTAGGGGAAAAACACGACACATGCTGAACTTTCACACTTGAGGTGACATGGATTCAGTTATACCCATAAACTGAACTTCAAATTGCTTCCAGTGTGCAAGCTGGCATTTTGCATGGAACCTCCTGTCATTGGTGTGTAAAAGTAATTGTAGTTTTAAGTCACTGAGTTACTGTGTGCATAACTGCAGCAAGGTCAATCCTGTATCAGTATCTCACCTTACAACATTTGAACAACATTTTAACATTACAATCTGGCTAGAGGTTTTGCAAACAGGGACACAACAAGTGACCTTAAAGGAATATGGGAGATATTTTAAGACACAACTCTGATAGCAGGCAGGGATTGCATTGGAGGTGCCAGTGTTCACAGGATGAGGTGTTTCATCTCTGAGGGCACTCTGAATATCATTGAGAGGAGTTGTAATGCATGGCTTTGTGGAAGTATTCACTGAATAAATTCATGTCATTAATGCTTTTTCTGATTGTACTGCTGTGTGGAGCTAGCATATGTAGCCATGTGCAATTCCAATAAAATTTTTAGGTAGGGTAGACTTTGGTTCAAAGAAGAGCTCAATGAATTTTAATCTAGATTACTGGATGAGCCACATCCATAGCCACCTCACAATCTAATCAATTCTTAACTTTATCTCTCTGGATCAAAGGCATTCCCCCCAAAAAAACTTATCTGAGAACAGAGAAGTTGTGCCTACAATCTTTGAGATACACACTTGACAGATCGACACGTACCATGTAGCACTATATCCCAGTGAAGGCTAGACTTAAACCTATTTGACAAATTTGTCACAATTCTTGCAAGACTTTAGAGGGAGACAATTGATCTGAAAATACCACAATTGTTGTACAAATAGATGCAGACAGAAATGTATGTAATTTTTTTTCCAAGGACAGCCCTGACTATACCCTCGCATCCCTCAAGATGTCTGCCTGTCCTATATTTCCACTCATATGCCTTTAACAGGAATAAGTCTGATAAAAAACAAAGTATACTCATAGTAGTACACAAACAGGGCAATTACCTTGTTCTTTGTCTCTCTCCTTTTTTTTTTGCCTGCCTCCTGCTCCAAGAGGGAGGCACATTTCCATAAGTTATTTCATTATCTCCCTCTGCATTCTCCTTCCCTGCTTTGTGTTTCGCCGCGTGTGCTGCTTCTTTTGAGAGGTTATACAGAAAGGTATGGATTATCTACTAAATAGAGGGCACTCCACAAATGATTTTGAATCAAAGCCTTTGATATAATAATCTGAACTGCCACATGTCTACTCCATTATTAGGATATTTGATCAATTAATTTGTTTTGGTCATTGGGTTTTATTTATAATGTAGGGATACGTAGGGATACCCTTGTTTTTGAAGCTTGTTTCAAGCTATATCATTTATGCCTTCAGTCCAACTATTATCACACTTCAGAGGATATTTAAATTTTGTCGTTTAAAGGTTGCAACAACAAACGCCAAAAAATGAATGTGAGAAACAATGGCTGTGAAAAAGTCAACAGTCAAGTAGTTGCAAATGCAAAATACGTAATGAGTTTTTCAAAAATATTAATTAAATCCTCATAAGACCCCTGATATTTTATTTCATAGGAAAAAAGGGAAAAAAAAATCTGCAGGACTGTTTACTGGAAACTCATTTAATGACTTTTAGTATCATTAAGATACAAAGAGGAGACACTGACTAGAGTAGAAACTGTTAGGAGCCATACAAAATCATCTTTTGATTGTTTTATAATGTAGCGTAAGCGTTTGCGTTGTAATTAGCATTAGCTGTAATCTGTAGTAGACAGAATATTTTTTTAAATGGCTCTTGACACAAGCCCAATTTGAGCATCGCTGTGGTAAACATCTATAAAATTATTTTTATTATAAATATGAAATTAAAAAGTTATATCTTAAATGAATTATACTGCAAAAAGATATGACCTGAATTTTCATTCAGTTTGTGTTTCCCTGCACATGCCTGTGTATGTGCTATTGTTATTCTTGATTTGCCCGTGCACGCCTGCACAAACAAGAACAGTGATGGATGTTACTGCCTATGTCACTGTAAGACAGTGTTTTTCAAACTTTTTCAAACCAAGGACCACTTAACCAAAAAAACAAAAAACGTGCTGACCAACTAACTCCTCAATATTCAAAAACAATATGTCTGCTTACTACTCCAACAAAATGTTGCAACTGTATAATTCTATTCATTAGACTTTGGTGTCATTATTAAACAGTTTGAGAAATGCTTTAAAGTTAGAAAATGATATTTATGTAAAATGTGATATTTTAGCAATATTAGGGGTGTCACAGAACACAAAAGCCATGGTTCAGATCAGATATGGTTTTTAAGCTACGGATCAGATCATTTTTCAGATTAGAAAAAGAAAAAAAAAAGTCAAATACTACTTTGCTTTCCATTTTTAAAAAAGAACTTACTGAGAAAAGGAAACAAGGAAGTTTTGCCTGTGGTCCTGAATGAAAATAATGTTTTACATAATATTTTGAAATAAAAATAGTTAATTGTTTCAATGAGAACAGTATCAGTCACTAAAAAGTCATCTTTATCAAAATCATCTTCCTTTTCTTTTTTCGGCTGCTCCCGTTCTCACCATAGCAGATCAATCGTTTCCATCTCACTCTGTCTTCTGTATCTTCCTTGTCACACCAACCACCTGCACGTCCTCCCTCAGCACATCGATAAACCTCTTCTTTGGCCTCCCTCCCTCCTCCTGCCTGGTAGCTCCATCCTCAGCATCCTTCTACCTATATACCCTGGTTCCCTCCTCTGCACATGTCCAAAAACTCTCAATCTCACCTCTCTGATTTTGTTTCCAAACTGTCCCGCCTTAGCTGTCCTGATATGTTCATTCCTAATCCTGTCCATCCTCAACACTCCCAAAGATATTTGCAACATCTTCAGCTCTGCCACCTCCAGCTCTGCCTCCTGTCTTTTTGTTAGTGCCGTACAATATAGCTGGTCTCACTACTGTCTTGTAGACTTTCCCCTTCACTCTTGCAGATATTCTTCGGTCACAAATCACTCCTGCCACCTTCCTGCACCCACTCCACCCTACCTGCACTCTCTTCTTCACCTCTCTACCACACTCTCCATAACTTTGGACAGTAGACCCCAAGTAAGTACACTCATCTACTTTCACCACCTCGACTCCTTGTAACTGCACTTGTCTACTGGGCTCCCTCTTATTCACACACATGTACTCAGTCTTGCTCCTACTGACTTTCATTCCCCTGCTCTCCAGTGTATCTCCACTTTTTCAGGCTAGACTCAACCTGCTCTCTACTGTCACTACAGATCACAATGTCATCTGCAAACATCATAGTCCATGGAGACTCCTGTCTAATCTCATCCGTCAACCTGTCCATCACCACTGCGAACAAGAAAGGACTCAGAGCTGATCCTTGGTGTAATCCCACCTCCACCTTGAATGAGTCTGTCATTCCTTCTGCACATCTCACTGCTGTCACACTATCCTTGCTCTCTCAGCCAGCTCTCTCCCTTTACCAGTCATACATTCAAAGTCCCGAATCTCACTTCCACCCTTTTAGTTTTCCTCTTTTTCAGCTGTCTCTGGACACATTTTCCTCCTCTTCTTCTTCTTTGCACAGCAGTAGCCCAATTTCTGCTGGCAACCTGTTGGGCAACAGCACCGGTGGTGGCCGTTGTTAACCTGGGCCTCAACCGATCCGGTCTGGAAATTCATTTTGTACTCTGCATAGTTGGGTTGGCTTGTTTTACGCCGGATGCCCTTCCTGACGCAACCCTACTCATTTATCCGGGCTTGGGACTGGCACTCAGAATGTACAGTTCACATGCTTAGCAAACCATGGAGAGCGGTCCATATGGATCATGGATCAACCATGATTCGCTACAGCACTAAGCAATATACTCACAGACCAATAGGGGTTGCTCATGGACGTCCACGGACCACTCTTTGAGAGAGGTTGCTATAAGACCATCTTACATCCTGTATGGGTTGCTTTGCTTCCTTCTAGAGAATTCAATTTCAATTTACTGTATTTATAGAGCACCAAATCATACGTAACATAGGTCACCTCAAGGTGCTATAGAAGAGAGCAAGCATGTTAGCAACAGTGGTCATGGAAAAATTCCATCAGTTTTTTTTTTTATTTGTTTGTTTTTTGTTTTGTTTTGTTTTAGGGTTTTTTCTTTCAGGATGAAACCTTAAGCAGACCAGACTAACTGGAGGGAACATCTGCTCTGGCCATTCTAACAAGCCAAAACAAAAAAGCACCAAACAGCAGTGAGAGAACATGCTGTGGCAGAAACACTTACCCCAAATGGTTTATCAGTTGACAGCCTCTACACCTGACAGTTTTTTGTGAGGCTGTCCGCATGTGTCTTGAGCAGGACGTATGCACCTCCAGCTACCTAGATCTCTCTCCGAGGATCTTCTGGGGCCTTATGTATGAAGAATTGGGTGGATTTCCTACTAAAACATGGTGTACGCCAAAACCCAGAAACTGGCGTAAGAATAAAAAATACAGATGTATCAAAGTGTGCCTACGCATGGAATCACGCACGTTCCGTTCGTACATCCAACACAATGTGGAATGGAGCGCACATGCACACGCACTAAGCTCCTCCCTGTCCACGACTCTATCTGAATATGCAAATTTATTCAAATCGTTTAGTTGTGTCGTGCTGACGGTACCATAAGTGTGAGGTGTTGTGCGTTCCGTCATGGAACATACTACACCTCACACTTGTCTGTGTGTTAAAGCATTTGTAGAGGCAGTGCCAAAATGACAGAAGCTGTCACTCATTCTTTGTTCCCCACGCCGCAGCCCGCCGCAATGTGAAAGAAAAAAACAAATGAGTACGTGTGTGTGCGTGTGTGGCTATATAAACTTTGAGGCTCAGACCAGCACACACACTGAAATAAAAAAAATAAAAAAAAAAAGGTCAGACAGAGGATTTCAAAGGAGGGGACAGAGTGGAG
>CABFOU010342813.1:0-10914 GCA_900660325.1 Opsanus beta | reverse complement strand
TCTAGCTACACTCTGTCCTGCCACCACCTTACAGTCTCCAATTTCTTTTATCTTGCATCTCCTACAAAGAATGTAGTCCACCTGTGTGCACCTTCCTCCACTCTTATGTCACCCTGTGCTCCTCCCTTGTCTTAAGGTAGGTATTCACCACAGCCATTTCCATCCTTTTTGCAAAGTCAACTACCATCTGTCCTTCCACATTCCTGTCCACATTCCATATCTACCCATTACTTCCTCATCACCTCTGTTCCCTTCGCCAACATCCCCATTGAAGTCCACTCCAATCACCACTCTTTGATGCTTGGGCACACTCTCCACCACCTCATCTAACTCACTCCAGAAATATTCTTTCTTCTTCGTCTCACAGCCTACCTGTGGGGCATATGCACTGATGATATTCATCATCACCCCTTCAATTTCCAACTTCACACTCATCACACTGTCAGACACTCGCTTAACCTCCAACACACTCTTTACATACTCTTCCTTTAAAATGACCCCAACACCATTTCTCTTCCTATCCACACCATGATACAATAACTTTAACTCAATGCCTATGCTCCTGGCCTTAGTTCCCTTCCACTTGGTCTCTTGCACACACAGTCACACAATATATCTACCTTTCTCCTCTCCATTAGTTTTCCTCTTCTCCCGCTGTCTCTAGACATGCTCTCCTCCTTTTCTTCTTCTTCTTCGCCCAGCAGTAGCCCAATTTCCGCTGGCACCCTGTTGGGCAACTGCACTGTTGGCGATCGTTGTTAACCTGGGTCTTGACCAATCCAATACTGAAATTCGATTCAATTCGATACACTGCATCTTTATTTTGGCTTGTTTTATGCTGGATATCCTTCCTACTCATTTATCCAGGTTTGGGACCGGCACTTCGAGTGTACTGGCTGCACAGCCCATGTGGCTGAGATTTGACAAACTTTAAGGTTAACATCTTGCCTCCTTCTACCCTCCTCATTTATTTGGGCTTGGGGCCACCACTCAGAACGTACTGGCTGCACACCCCATGTGGCTGGGTTACATCCAAACACTTATAGTAAACCAAAAAAAAAACAGTCTGCACAATCCATAGTGCCCCTACCACTCGCTTGATTATTTCTAGTGCGTGCTACATTAATAGTTGGATAGTATGTACTAACTGAGATTAAGTACAAACTAAGCACGTATTCAGACGCAAGGGCAATCTAATGTGAGGATCTTTTTTTTTCTTCATTGGTTCCAACAATCTACCGCATGTTTTCCACATACAATTATTTGTAAGAAGTTTTCACTCACCAAAAAGACAGTTTGTTACCATCTCTTTGGTTCTTTGGATCACAGCAGTGATTTGGCCCTGTCTAGGGTATCAGGTTCCCACTTAAATGTGAAACAGGGAGTCTAAAACTAATTGCACAGTTTTATCATTTGCCAAAAGAGTGGTCAAAATTAGCCATGTGATACCATCCTCATTGCCATGTTTGTGGTGGAAATCACTGGAAAACAACAACAAAGGCCTGAATGAAAGAACTGCCACTTTGTGAATTAGTCTTACAAAACTTCATATTTTTAGGGGTGTCACGGATCACAAAAGCCACGGTTTGGATTGGATGTGGTTTTTTAAATAATTTACTGAGTAATGAAAATAAGGAACTTTTGTCTGTAATCCTGAATGAAAACAAGGTGTCTAGTGTTTTACAGAACATTTTAAATAAAATACGTAATCGTTGTTTTAAATTGCAATATGAACAGCATCAGTGAATTAAAATGTCAAAATCATGAAAAGTACAAAAAAAGGGAGCAAAACTGATTTGAGTTTATAACTTAAACCTTTTCTTTTTTTTTCCCATGAGATGAGGATGTGTATATTGTCTGATCAGATGGTAACAATAAATTTTCTTCAGAACCCTTTCTGGATAAATACATTTGTCCTACCCATAAGCAGACGCTGGGAAACAGTCAAGAATACTTGTTATTTTTCTAGAGATGTGGACTTTCAGCCACCTCGGCTGTGCATGGGCTTCTTAGACTTGGACTCGGTTTTATTGTCATTCAGTAAAAAAACATCACAGATGCTGTCATAGAACGAAATATCAATGCACAGTTCGAGTAGATAAAAACACAGAATAAAGCACAGGATACCAGTCCAGGGTGTATGATAGTGTTAAATAGGTCAAAAAAAGAGAGATAACTGTCTCTGTATCTGTGTATACACAACATAAATAAATAAATAAAGGACATGGGATATTGCACATATGAAGATGCTACAAGGATAAAATTGCTACCAGATGCTATCGTGTGTTCTATATCATACATTCTATATTGCACAGTTCTCTCTATCCATTTGTATTTAACTGTCTTATGGCGGTTGGGTAAAAGATGTCCCTGAATCTGCGTGTTTTGCAACTCAGGCTACGGTACCGTCTACCTGAGGGCAGGAGGGAAAACAGTTTGTTAAAAGGGATGTGAAGTGTCCCTCTCTTCTGTGTGCTTACGACTGCATGGGGAAGAGACGACAACTCCTAACATGAACAGACAGTCATTTTGCGCTGACCGTGTCTGTAGCAGAGCACAAGGCTGCATTTCTTCCACTCAGACTGATTTTACCGTGACTGCATCAAAATAAAGTTATAACATTAAAAAAAAGTTATAACATTAAAAACAAATCACCATGACACAAATTCACACTTATGTAAACTGCAATTAATTTGCGGCGTTCCAAACCAAGGTGGGGGTGGGGGGGTTCCATACAGATCACAGCTCAACCATAGTCAGTTACACCACGAACCGCTAGTATTTCAACCCGATCTCACGCCAGTTTGTGATGGCATCACAAAAAGTGATTTAATCTATTAGTTTGTGATACCGGAAATGAAGAAATAAACTTGATCGCGTCACAAAAATGTGACTCATTTCGTGACTGTATCACGAGAAAAAAACTGTGAGACTGGTCTGAGTATTTATACATTGTAAGACAAGGGAGGAGGAGGAGGAGGAGGGTGTGTTTTGCTCAGACGGTCCTTGGTCACACATCCTGGCTGTCTGTTTGATCTCTGTCTCCGGTGAAATTACCATGACTATAAAGCCCTGTGCTTATCTTCCTGATTGGAATTCACCCCTGATCAAAGCCCCAAACACTCATCAAAGACCCTCTCCTGTGTCAAAAGGTTAACATCTGTTTAAACACGAGTTCACTTTTCAACTTTACACAATGCATGTTAGCAGGACATGCTACATTCTTCAGCTATCCTAACCAACAGCAGATGATCAGTTTGAAATTTTATAATCACAGTCTCATGTTACAATAGAACATGTTGAACAATATGGTACCTATCTGTATAAAATGTGTCTACTTTCCTGATCCACAACTGCTTAGACATGTCGAGTGTGTTCCTGTTTGGTGCCTGCATTGAGGGTGTGGTCCTCAGAGACAAGTAAGTCCCTCCTGTGCTCGCCTGACTCAAATCTGTCTCCTAAAGATCACCAATGAAATTTTAATTACCAACATGCTTTTGTACTTCCTTACTAAATTTTTGCATTCCTTCAAAATGTGTTTGTGCTATTTCCTGTCTAGTGTGATGCTCAAAATTCAGTCAGCTCATGCACAGCCTTTTGTGTTAAACTTATTTCCCAGATATCATGTAATGCACATGAAGGCAGAAGGTTTCAGATGAATGTGTTGTACTGTGTACAAATAGCTAAAATAACTTTGTAAAGGTATTGTCTAATCGGCTAACAACTCTGCCAATTTTTAGGTTTGGGGAGGGTGTCCATGGAAACCTGGTGATTGGCACATTGGCTTGGCCATCACCATGGGTGATTGTGATTGGTTCCTTCTTCTCCACCTGCGGGGCAGGCCTCCAGAGTCTGACAGGAGCTCCTCGTCTCATGCAGGCAATTGCCAAAGACGGCATCGTGCCCGCTCTTCGGGTCAGTTTTTCTTCTTAGTCTATTGAACTTAATTCCTTTCTAATAAGTTTATATAATTGGAATGGAAATCACAAGAAGATATACACTAACATCAGTGTTGGTCTTCTAGGTCTTTGGCCACGGCAAGGCCAATGGGGAACCAACATGGTCTCTACTGCTGACGGCCTGTATCTGTGAGAGTGGAATCCTCATCGCTTCTCTGGATTCAGTCGCTCCCATCCTCTCTATGTGAGAACTGCTGCTACTTTTCTTCTTACCTGTCCGTTTGTGTGTGCGAGTGTGTGGTTATTGTGTACGTGGTGTCTTGACTAAGACTCTGCTCTGTGACTTGTAGGACAATACTGATGATAGTGAGTATGTATTTATATATTTTAGTTCTTAAGTTGATAAAACGTTGGACAGCATGTGTGCTTCCAGTGAGATGCTGCAAGATTAAAAACAAGAAGAAAAAAGCACACGCGCACACACAAAAGTCCGAACTGAATGTACACAGCAAATATCCAAAAAACAGCCACAGAATATACGGCGTGTGGAATAAATACGTCAATATCTAAGACACATGATGTAGCAAGAGAAATGAAGCTGAAAGGCAGCACCACACGCACGCGACTGCTGCTTGCACACGGTGTGACCTGGTGTGGTAATGCAATATGGAGCGAGACAGAGCAAGAGATAAGGTCATGCCCCACTTTTGTTGTGTGTGCATATATACAGTCTCTGCCTGGTGACATCTTAGTTTTTGTGCATGCGGGTCAGTTCGGGACGGTGAACAGTTCACATTGGAATCTGATATTGGCCACATTAAAAAGATTAGTTGATCGGAATTGAGCTTTAATGCCTGCTGTCTGAATGCAGTGTAATACATTAAAATAAAATTCTGTACTTGCACCCTGCAGGTTCTTCCTGATGTGCTACATGTTTGTGAACCTGGCCTGCGCCTTGCAGACTCTTCTAAGGACTCCCAACTGGAGACCCCGCTTCAAGTTCTACCACTGGTCAGTTCTGCACTCACTGAGGCAACGTCTTGTTTTGGAACCAAGTTTTCTGTCCTTACATGTTTGAATCTCTGCTGTTCTTATCTGCGTAGGGCTCTGTCCTTCCTGGGGATGAGTTTGTGTCTCACTCTGATGTTCCTCTGCTCATGGTATTACGCCATCGTCGCCATGGCAATTGCGGGCTCCATCTACAAGTATATCGAGTTTGCAGGGTGAGTGGAGCGCGACCCTGAGAGATTGGATTCACTTGCTTGCCTCGCGTTTTGGCTGACAATGTGCGTGTGTGCTTGCGTGCGTGTATATATTTTAAAAGTTAGCCCTTTCCATGTTTGCACCATCAATCATCTCTACAAGCATTTGAAGGGAAACGGCAGGGTTTTTTTTTCACTTTCTTGTTCCACCTTTGCACCTCTTGTTATTTGCCATCATGTCCTGATATATCATGCATGAGTGGTGATTTGCATGCACGCCGCTTTGTAGTGTAGGAAGCACGTATATATGCACTATACATTCCACAAAACACACTCCTTGTCCTGGAGTGGTACGGAGGCATGCACATTCAGCCACGCAGTGCAAGATGGTGTGATTCCCTGTGGTAAGTGACATGGTGATAACTTGACATTTAGCACCGATGCCTAATCCTTAATCACGTCGAATTATGTCACACTGGCATCTGCAAGTAGATTTGTTGCACTTTGTTGAACACATCAGTCACTTTTTCACCGTTGACTAAAGCTACATAACTATTATTGATGGTTTGATGAAGTGGCACTCGCCTGTTTCGCAGGGCGGAGAAAGAGTGGGGTGATGGGATACGGGGTCTGTCTCTGAGCGCCGCACGTTATGCTCTCATGCGGCTGGAAGAAGGACCTCCACACACCAAGAACTGGAGGTGAGACACACACACACACACACAGGTGTAAGAGTCATTGTCAAAGTTGCACTGTTTATTCTTCGCCCTAATCAACATAAAAGTTGACATGTCTGTACATGAAGCTGTGCTTAATGTGATTTTTCTCATCACAGCTGTCAAGACAACAAAAAGTCTTCATGGATTCATATTCGCACATCCACTTTTCATGCTGTTTTTCTCGCTCTCTCTCTCTCTCTCTCTCGCTTTCCCAACTAGTACTCTTACCTGGCTCACGCAGCTGTTCCTTTCTTCACGCCTTTATTTGTCGTTCTTTATTGCTCTCCTCGCCCTGCTATTTTTTTTTTTGTCTCCCTCTATTTTTTTTTCTGCCCCGTATCTTCACTATCTCGCCTCTCTGCTTCTCCCTTCTTTCAGGCCCCAGCTGCTGGTGCTGGTTAGTACAGATGCAGAGCAAAGCGTGGAGCAGCCCCGTCTGCTGTCTCTGACTAACCAGCTCAAAGCCGGCAAAGGCCTGACTATTGTCGGCACGGCCTTAGAGGGCACCTACCTGGAGAACTACGAGCAGTCCCAGCGTGCAGAGCAGGTACGCTGCAGCAGTTATCAGCTACACTTTTTATATTGTAAAGGATTATTTTGATGTTTGAGGACACAACTGTAAGTTATGCTTGTCAGGACAAATTCCGTCCTTCTGTACATCCTTACAGCAAACTTTCATATCTTAAAACTCAAGAACTGTAAAACTGTCAAAATCGAAATTTTTATACATTAATACCAGGAGGTCAAAAAAAACTGTGTGCCAAAACATCATGCATTTCTGACATTTATAAAGGCCTTTTTTTTTTCTTTTTTTTTTTTTTACTGAATTTTGGGTTTCAAGTAGGAAACGTACCAGAGGCCCTGAAATGCTGACATTGCCTGCCAGATGGCAACAAAGGCTGCACAAATGTGCAATATTCATTTCAGAAGTTAACTTTAAGTGAAAGTAAGATGGGCTGACAGCCAAAAATCAACTTAAAGTTGTGTCCCTTGCCTTTATGGACAACTTACTTGTCTTGTAAAGGATAATTTTAATGTTTGAGTACAACGTTATGGACAACCATTGTCCAGTGCAACTGGAAAAGTGAAGTTAAAGATGTCTTACCAAGAGAAAGAGATTGAAAGGCTCACTTTGCATGACATCCCAGAATTTAACTAGAATGGCACATGGAGATATTTTGGCACAGACCTTTTTGGTAAAAAAAAAAAAATGTGGACATTATTTCTTGAGAAATTTGTGAAAATGTTGAAAAATGGCCTATCTTGCAATATTCAAGAATGTGGGAAAAAAAATCCTCGATCTGCCCCTTTGTCAGTGTGGTCGCGCTGAACCAGCGCTGACAACATTATGTCAATGGCAGAGATAATTAAAATCCCTCCAAGTCATATGTGAGAGTCTGTGGCCTCTTTGATATTCAGACATTATGGTCTAGGTTTTGATTCCCAGTATCAGGAGCAAATAAGCAGTCACTGTTGTTTTGCCTGTACAAAAACTTGTTCAATAAATTTTTGTGGATAATTATTGTCATATTTATTGCATTGATAATTATCAAATAATGATAGATGGAAATAAAAGGGTAACAATGATGAATTGTGTATTTATGTATGTAAATGGTGAATATGTATTTCTACAGTGTTTTTCAATCTGATGCAGATGGTCAAAGTGCTTTACAGTGATGTGTCACATTCACACATTCACAAAAATCCTTATAATTCAAATCTAGAGCTAACAAACTATACGTTTGTGTACACTGGTAACACTTTTCTAGGCACTGCGTAAACTGATGGAGACTGAGAAGGTGAAGGGCTTCTGTCAGGTGACCGTGTCCTCCAACCTGCGTGACGCCACCTCCCATCTGCTCCAGGCCAGTGGACTGGGAGGCATGAAACATAACGCTGTGCTGGTCTCCTGGCCACGCAACTGGAAGCAAGGAGACGAGCACCAGACCTGGAGGAACTTTGTTGGTGGGTTATCATGATAGCATGAAAACCTTTAAGAGTTTCTAAGAAAAAAAAAAAAAAGGCTGAAGCCACATACAGATTTTGTAACAGAATCATGAAGCCAGTTTCTTCATTCAAATTCTACAAGTTTCAGTTTCCTTTCTGATTTAGTATCTGATATAGGAAGAATCTCAGCAAGGCAAAAAACATTTCCTAGATGCAGTTTTGGTGGAGATCATCCTGTTTGTTAAGCCTCTCAGAGGAAAAATGAAAAGAAAATGTCACATATAATGAAAGAAAAAGAAGAGTACTTGAATACCAACAAAAGTCGAGTTATTGTAAACTTCTACATATTCCCTACCTCAATGACTTACACCCTTCCTCAATAAAAAGATGAATAATCCCAAAGAACTGTGGATTTGCTGATGGAGAATTATTTTTTACAAAAGATGCAGTTTGTGACTGTTTACACACATACACACAAGCAAAGAAAATCTTAATAATTAGTAGGTAGGTTTCCATTCCTCCGAATTGCCCAATTTCAAGTAGCAAATTGAAAATTTGCTTAATGGAAACACATGTATTAAAAAAAAACCCCTCAAATATCACAAAAACACTTTTACACTCACATGGGTTTTTTTTCAGGCAATTCAAAAAAGGCATACGTGTTTCGCAAACCTGCTATGCGGTTTTTCTGCTATTACAAGTCACATGGCATACATGGCGTGGTACATGTGAATGGAGTAAGAAACTGAGAGGTTGTTAAACCATGTAAACGATAATGTTACAGCAATATTGGTTTCAAAATAACAACAAAAAAAAAAATTACCATATTGACAGGACTGACAAAATGACAGGACTTACCCATCTATCACCATGTCTATTGGAATTACAGTTCCCATGAGAGTTATTGCAAGAGGTCAACACCTGGCAGTTACATTGCATCACTCAATGGAAATGCTGTTATTTTGCTAGTGTTTCGTTGACATTCTGAAAATATTATTTAACTTTTGTGCAAATCTCTAACAGAAACCCAATTAATGTCAAAATTTTTCACTCGAGTCAGAGAAGAAGCAAAGCATGTGGCTCTGTGATGCAGGAGTTGGATTGTCAACCTGTAGACTTGGGTTCAGTTCCAGGTGTGACCTATGTCCTTGGACAAGTTACTTCATCTATATTGTCCTGCTCCACCCAGTTGTAAAGGAGTACTTGCCTTGACTTTGGAAATAACCTGCGATGGACTGATGTCCTGTCCTAGCAGAGTTGCAGATTTTCATCTGCTCCAAACTATGTTTCCTGGGACTAAGCACCAATCTGATGGGCCTCAGGACCTACATAAGATTACTTGTGCTTCTTCTGAGATGATGCGCTAAATAGGAATACATGTATTTAAAACAAAAGCCAAATAAACTCAGAAATGGAAGAAACCTACACAATCCTTTTACTGACTTGGGGCTTAATTTTGACAGTGTATGCAAAAAGGGCTTGTGCCAGACCGCTCCATGAAGTGTGTCACATGCAGGCCAAATGTAGAGAGACTGTGTGTCTGTTTTTAATCCGTTTTACCGGCTTACCAGCCCTTTAGAGATGGCAGTGCCAACAATAATACACCGTTGCAGGTGACTGGCGATATGTGCAGGCAGAGTGTATGTGCTTTGTGAACCTGCTTTTGTAAAGTGTATCTGACTGTTGCGCTGTTTGTACAGTGCTAGAAAGTGCCAGGGTTTACACCAGGTTTTTGGTGGTCTAAGGCGCTAACATTTTATGGTGACCA
Organism: Opsanus beta; assembly: GCA_900660325.1. NCBI lineage: Eukaryota > Metazoa > Chordata > Actinopteri > Batrachoidiformes > Batrachoididae > Opsanus > Opsanus beta. The sequence goes on along the minus strand of CABFOU010342813.1, from coordinate 1,379 downwards.
GTGCACCAGCTCTGCTCCTAACCACACCTCACTTTTAGACCAGCACACCCACAGGATCGCAAGAGGTATTGGGATGTAGATGACGCAGGTGCTGGGAGTAAAAAAAAAAACAGCAACTGCATTGAATGGAAATCGTTAGTGACACTTGCATTGGACTTTGCACCACTTTGCCCCAGGTGTACAATTGGGCACTGGGAGAAAAACGCAACTCCAGTAAGTCACTGAGCAGACTAAACTAACAGAACAACAAAAGGCATGCCGTCATCATATTCTTTTCCATCCGTGCATGCTTCCATGGCCATTATGTCATATGTATGTCAGGAACTGCTCATCATTGCTGGTACTGTACTGGGTTGTGGACTATGACAAAAAAAATTGCCTGTTTATTTTCTTGTTTTATAAATTTCACAGTTTGTAGATGTGCATTAATGCATCTCCTTCTCTGTGTTCTGTCTGTCCTTTGTGCAGAGCTAGTCAGAGAAACCACCACCGCTAATCTGGCGCTGCTTGTCCCAAAGAACATCTCGGCTTTCCCGTCAAACGGAGAGCGTTTCACTGAGGGTCACATTGACGTCTGGTGGATCGTTCATGATGGAGGCATGCTGATGCTGCTGCCCTTCCTGCTGCGCCAGCACAAGGTACTGTGACTCTCAGTGCCGTGTGTTGCTATGTAACCCATGGTTCCTTTATTCACAGTGGCTGTTGTATCATGTTTTATCCCTGGTGGTTCATTTCAGCTGCTGCTCCTCGTCAGTGCAGTTACAATTTTTTATGCACTAGGTGTTAATATTTTGAGATTTTTCATTTTATCATAAATTATTATTCTTGCCACATCCCAAAGCCAGGACAAGAGTGAGAAAGGTCCAGTGCGTCTTTGAATGTGTTCACCAATATAACAAACGTGTCCTCCAATAAACGCAGATGCATCAGTTGTGTATTTATTGTCCAAGACATCTTAGCTGTTGAGATTTTGTCAGTATTTTGACTTCAATTCACTCACTCATCACTCATCTTCAACCACTTGTTTGGAACCGGGTTGCAGGGCACCCCAAACTTCCCTTTCCGGGGCCACATTAACCACCTCTGACTGGGGGATCCCGAGGCGTTCCCAGGCCAATGTAGCGATATAATCTCCCACCTAGTCCTGGGTCTTCCCCGGGGTCTCCTCCCAGATGGACGTGCCTGGAACACCTCCCTAGGGAGGCGCCCAGGGGCCATCCTTACCAGATGCCCAAACCACCTCAGCTGGCTCCTCTCAATGCAAAGGAGCAGCGGCTCTACTCCGAGCTCCTCACGGATGACCATGCTTCTCACCTTATCTCTAAGGGAGACACCAGCCACCCTCCTGAGGAAACCCATTTCGGCCGCTTGTACCCATG
>CABFOU010342738.1:0-12414 GCA_900660325.1 Opsanus beta | reverse complement strand
GCTGCAAGCATAAAGTACACCAGCAAAAGTAGCAGGAAAAAGAGGCGCAGACAACTCAAAGTACCACAAAATGCCCAAGGCAATGCCTAGCGTAGTGACTGTGCTATGCAACCACGGTGATGTGTGAAATTTTGTTGGTATTGCAGAATTTCTTCACTGACCCCTGGCAGTCCATCCACCGTGCACGTAAGACACAGCGGGTTCAGCTGGCGTTTGAGAGAGACCTCACACCCAAATCTTCAAATAGGAAGAAGGAAGGATGTGATCAGTTTCCTAATCAAGAAACCTGATTAAAACCAAAACTGAAAATGCAGCACAGACTCTGTGCACTGCACTCATTCATTTTTGACTGCTTTTCTATTAAAGTTACATTGTCTTGCTTTCAAGGATGCCAAGTTATGTACTGTGTGTAATTTTTTTGGCAACCTATTCTACTTTTTGAGATATTGTTTTATCACAGCAGTGCACCACATTTTACTGAATATCTTTGTAATTTTTCCTTACTCCATCTCATCTCATCTCATCTTCATCTCCTTGCATCCCTTTTCATTCCTGCCATCATTTACAGAGCAGATTATTGCCGCTGTCTGCTCATGATAAAATACCAAGCTAAAACGAATCCTGCGATAAAATGAATTAACGCATGGAGTATTTCTTCCCAATGCTTATGAGTGAGGCTGGAATATCACCGTGTTTATATGACACTGTCCTCCTGTAAACTCTGGTAAGCGGACACAGAAACAGTGAGCCAATAAAAATGGTGCCCTCCCCAGATCCAAGTGTTTGTGGGAAAAAAAATAACAGGTTTTAAATCAGACCTCAAGAACAATAGAAGAAATGTGCACAGTCATTTATGGTTTCATCTGATGAGGTTTTTTTTTCTCTTATTTTGAAATATATGGGAAAATGGGCACATAGATATATTTTCAGGTTGTTTTGCTTTCTAATTTGTTTTCACCACATTTCCACAGAAGTCTTCGTTGGTGCACTCGGTACAGCAAATACCTCTACTCATCCCCCCAATTCCCCTTAATTTTTGAGGTGTGCCCCAATCCAACTTCTAATCTTTAGTCCACTCTAGTGGACCACTCCTACATCTGCCAAAAAGATAATCATTCCTACCAAATCTAGATCATCCTCTGTATCTGCACTGAAACACACTCATGGATAGACAATCATGGGATGCATATGTATCAGTTTTTTCGCATTGTGCTTCTGTGACCCATTGTTGTTGGTGCTGATCGCCAGATTCCATGGTGTGAAGTGGATAAGACTACACGATTCTACCTAAATGGGACATCAGTCAGACGCAGTCTACCAGTATCCATTTACAGCTGGGTGGACCAGGGCAATGCAGATGAAGTGTCCCTCTGAATGGGACCCCAGTCTGACACAAGTTACTTCCCCAGCCAAGGCCAGTACCCATTTGCAGCTGGGGGGGAGGAACTGAGACAATGCAAATAAAGTGTCTTCTCCAATGATACCAAGAATCAAACCCAGATCTAAATATTGGTAGTCCAACTCCTTATCACACTGATCTACCTGCAACACACTCTTTAAGATCGATGAATTAATTTAGGAGAAATTAATCAAAACAACTGAAAATGCTCAATCATTAAATGTTAATGAATGAGTGATTCGGATCTCCACCAAAAACCTAATGGGGTCTTCCTTTGCCCTACTCCACTCATCCACCAAGTTTCATGAAAACTGGTTAATTCGGTTTTGCATAATCTTGTTAAAACAAACACAGTGTTAGGGTCCTGGCCCAGGTGGGACAGGAACCAGACTCAAAAGCAGGGGAGCAAGAAGCAGATATGAATGATCAAACATAAACCAAGATTTATTTAAATGTGCAAAATAAAGTGAGCTGGCAAAAGGACAGCTGAGTGGAGACAGGGCCCGCTCTGGCAGTGAAAACAGGGTATTGCAGTCCAGACGGGTGGATCAGGCACGGAGGATGAGAGAATGGCCAGAGGCGAACGGGACCGGAGCCAGGTGGAGGCCAATGGAGCTGGAGTGTATTGGAGGAAGTGAAAGACACAGAAGGTAAGTGGAAGGCACTTGTAATCACTGGAGCTGATGAAAAAGGGAGTGACAGTTCCAGTAACTGGTTAGTGTTTCAGTTCTGTTGGTGCCAACTGGTGGCAAGGAGAAAATACTGCAAGTGCACTCAGGGCGGAAGCTGAAGCCAAAAGCAGAGTCTCGAAGATCAAACTTGACCTTGAACTAAAATAGCTTGTAGATGTGCAACACTTAAAATCTTCAAAAACAGACTTTAGCGTAATCACTTAATCAGTCTTTGCAGGAAAAATACTTGAACAGAACTTGACTTCATTTGCATGTGAAAAACAACTTAGAAGCTCAGAGACTTGGAAAGCCTTCTCTTATTCAGAGTCTTTGCAGGAAAAATAGTTGAACTGAAATACGACTTAGCTTGAGCTCATAAACTTAACAGCTTGGCAAAAATAGGACTTGCAGAGGATTCTCAAAACACATATACAGACTTTGGTAGAAGCTGCAGCGAGCACGGAAGCTCTGGAGGCTGGCAAGTGCAGGACATCAAACCTTGTTAGCACTGCCGGGAAGAAGATAAAAAACGATCACAAAGTCTAGACAAGCCAGGATTACCTTAGGATTCAAATGGAGAATCTGGCAATGCTGGAATGTCTGGCCAGGACTTAAGTAGACGGGCTTGATTGACAGATGATGAGACGCAGCTGGTCTCGTCACAATGTGACGAGACCACACCTTCAACTCCATACGGCCCCCACCTCGTGGAGAGACTGCCTCTATTTTCCTTTTGTTCACCACTGGGGGCAGCACCACATACAGTGGCAGAAAGCGCACTATAGAAGAAGCCCAAAAGAGCAAGCCAGCTGCTGTTAGAACAACATAAACAGCACGGCCTAATTTTTCCGTTCTGAACCAGTATTACAGTCTTTGTTACAACTGGACCCAAACTGTGATGAAGAACCCAAATGCGGGAAACAGAATGAAAACGAAGAACCAGATTTATTACAACAGGCAAATGTGCAACAATAATATTGGAGGTTTGAGGAGGCCTGGAGCGTGGAGACCCAGACTGGACTTCCTGTTATAACAGGGAGCTGCAGTCCCACGGAACCAGATCCAGGGATGGTGAGTGATGAGAACTAGAATGGAAGACAGCCAGGGAGTGAGGAAGTAGTGATGACGATGACCGGTGCCAGATGGCCGCCTGCAGAGTTATGAGGAGCTGGATCACTGCAGAGAAGGAGGAACAGACAGAGGTGAGTGGCGTGCAGGTGCACACACGCAATCAACGAGCGCTGGAACGCTCACTCACCAAACATCACAATACTGAGTGAGAACGCTGAATGTAGCTCAAAAGGCAAAAACTGCGTAAGAACGCACGAGCACGGAGGCTAGAAAAAGACTGCGTCGGAGTGCACAAAAGCTCTATTACGGACAATACAGAGCCCAGAATACCTGTCGTGAAAACTGGCCTTCCGGGGTTTATATACAGGTGTGATGATGAGTAGCAAGTGTGGTGATCAGCTCCACAGCACACCACCTGGAAACACAGAGAAGAAAGACAGGACCCAAGGATCCAACAAATTGTGAACTGAACGTAAAGTTCAAATGGGTAAATTTATGCATTACACTGCCTACAGCTATCGGACATGTTGATTTTTTTTTGTTTTTGTTTTTGTTTTGTTTTTAACCTTACAAATGTACCATTGTGAATGGTCTCAGGACCATCTCATCAACTTTTGAACTTTTAAAGAGTTTGAAGAAGTACAAATAGCAGCAAAAACAAAATTCTATTGATAGTTCATAGAACATTTAGATCAATTCAGGGGTCCATGTACCTACTACTTTAATATTGATTTTTGTTTAATATTAGTATTAATGATAAAGGATTATTAACTGAGTGCAAGGTGCGTACGGGAAAATATCAGACTGAGTTGTTGACAGCATGGGCCGAGCGCACCGAGGTCTGATATTTTCTCGTAAAGACCGAGCAAGCGAGGTTAATAATTCATTTATTATTTGGCTATTATATATATAAACACGCAAACTTCTGGTATCGCTGTATACTTCTCTGAAAGCTGCTGACAGTGTTGGGTTCGTAGTCAGACCCATTTGCTTTTTTCACCTCCATGAAGAACTTGCTTAACAGATGGTCAAGGTCGTTATCTGGTAAGCTTTCAATCTGTGTGTTTTTCTGATGCTGTTTAGATATTTATGGAGTATGTTCATGTCCGACTTGGATTTTCTAATCGTGTTTTTAGCTTTCTGGTTTGTAACGAAGTTTTCAATGTGTTCTTGACTGTTCGGAGCTGTGTTTTCATCTTATTGGCCTTCATTTTGCATGTCTACTTCGAGCTCGTTTGCTGTTAATTCCTCCATTTTCTTTGTTCACTTTTTGTTTTATTTTGCGCCGTGAAAATTGTAAACAAAGTCGCAAATCTGATACGCGATCCGGAACGATTGTCATGGTCAACGTCTGATATGGGAAAATATCAGACCGGAAATCAGCCAGTCAGAGCGCGCATACCGTGATAGCCATATAATAATAAAGGATTATTAACTGAGCTTGAGGTCTGTATGGGAAAATATTAGACCGAGGTGTAAGTATGGACCGACCGTCAGCGAGTTCCGTGCGAAAAACACAGAGGTCTGATATTCCCGTACAGACGGAGCAAACGAGGTTAATAATTCGTTTCTTATATGGCTACTATATATATATAAACACGCGAACTTACAGTATATGAAAGCTGCTGAAGTCTCGTAGTCAGACCTGTTGGCTTCACCTCCATGAAGAACTTGCTAACAGGTGGTCCGGTTGTTAGCTGATAAGCTTTCAATCTGTGTTTTTTCCGATGCTGTTGAGATATTTATGTAGTATGTTCATGTCTGACTTGGTTTTTCTAATCGTGTGTTTAGCTTTCTGGTTTGTAACGAATGTGATACACGTTCCGGACCGATTGTCATGGTAACCAGTCTGATATGGGAAAATATCAGACCAGAAATCAGCCAATTAGAGCATGCATACCGTCGTAGCCATTTAATAATATTATTTATTACACCACTACTAATTATATTTTGAATGGAAACAGGCTGATATTGTTTAGACCACAAAAAAGTGTTTCTTGTTTGCAAGATGGGTGACAAATGATTCTTCTGAAATATTGATTACTCTGCAACCCTCTTTCCTTCACATCAGTTATTCCCACTGTCCCTATTGCCAAGCTTTTGTTTAAAACAAGGAGAATAATGCAGTCTGGCCTCAGAGCAGGTTTTGCCCGTAGGCAAGGAGAGGGCATCTTAAGATTGCTCATGTGTTGGTTTTCAGTGTCTGGGAGGGACGGTATCAATCAGAAGGGAGCAGAGAGGAAAACAAAAAACAAAAAAACAACAACAACTAATGCTGTAGTGAGAATAATCAAACAGCTCCAATGCAAGCGATTGGTTTGACTGGCAGGTGAGCAAACACTTACAACAAACAGAAACAAACTACTGAAGAAAATCACTTTCCTTCAGCTCCCAGGATTTAGCAATCATCTGGAAAAGCAGGACCAGCTCCGGTTTAATAATTTTAAAATTTCTTGCTGACTTGAAAAGGCAAAGTGAGTGCACAAATTAAAAAGTAACAAAGAATTTTTTTTTTTTTTTTCCATTGTTTACTGCAAACATTACATATAACACAATGCTAAAATACCCTTGGTCATATGAGCATGTAATCAATGAAAGAGTGTGTAGAAAGAATGTGATCTTTTGACCCCTTCGAATAGGTCAAGGTTAGCCATCTTTGAACTTGTTCAAGATCTGTGTCCCAAGAATGCTCCCTGTGAATTTGAAGACCCTGGCAATAATAGGAATAGACTTATGCCAAGCACAGACAGACGGACGGATGGATGGATGCAAAGTCTTTGCAATACCCGATGGCCATATTTTGGCCTCGGGTAAAAACATTAATAAGCATCGTTAGATATGAAAGAATAGGCTTAAGTTAAACATTTAAATTCACCAGCTTTTTGATTTGGGTCATTATTTTACTGAAATTCATTAACTTGTTGAATGTGATAAATTTGTAAAAATCTATTTGTGAGGATTTCACTTTTTTCTGTTTGTCTTGTGAGTCTTTGGCTGGGCATGGCTGACCTTTGACTTCTTACACCTGCAATCAATTATCTACTCCTGAGCAGTTTAAAAGACCGGCTCATTCTCCCACTCATTGCTAGTTCATTCACGCACCTCCTGTGCAGGTAGTGCCCAGCCTTGCCACCTGTTCTGCCTACACTTGTGGTACACTTTGGACTTTTAGGAAAGATCCCTTGCTTTTAGACTTTGATTCTTTATTTCAGTAAATAACAATCACTTTTTTCGCTTAGTCATGTGGTTGTCTATATTTTGGAGTTCAGTTTATTTCTCTGCGTTACACTGTGTACATTCATATTATATAATCACTAAAAGCTTTTTAAACAAATTCTATGTCACGAAAAATGGATGATTAATAATAATTTATATGACAGGTTTGGCTTATCTGTATATCTGTGAACCACATGAATCTTTGCAAATAACACTTAAAGATGGAGTCCCTTTTGAATTGAATTTTCTTTGGAACCACGATAATTTTGTATAATTTACTATTCGAACAAAGGTTTCATAGTCTTATACTGACAATATGATTAGGGTTGTGGTCACTTTGAGTGACAGTTGTGTGCCAATGAGAGGAGTCCAGGCTCCACGGCCCTGCTAGCAGTGGCCACTAGCTGCTGTAGACTTGACTCTGTCTGTCCTTTCTGAGTATAATATTACAAATCTCTGTGATAATATTGCTTACTATGCAGTTAGTTGCAGTTAATTAGTTGTCTAAGAAGTCTGCGCTCCATTGAAATTTTAGTGTTATTTAATTTGTATGTTAGCACCATTAGCACGAATTAGCTGGTATTGGTAGCTTGTGACATTAGGACCACTGATGATGCACCAGTTACTGAGGTAATATGCTGGTAATATTGTATAATACCTCGCAAAAATATGTGTTAATCAAACACCCAAACCAAAGTTATCCTTAGCTTGTTTGGGAACTCCAAGATGGGGGCATGTTTGGGATTCATTCATCCCACCTTGGTCACACCAGTCTTGCCCACATTCTACCCCTTTACCAGTTCATGGATGGGCTTGGAGTTAGGCAGAGTTAGCCACTGTCATGATGGCAACATTTGGAGACGCCCTGTTTGAGCTTCAAAACCAATCCTCGGAAAACCTATGGGTGACATCACTGAGTATCTTTGAATGAAGACAGAGTGTATTCATTCAGAGTGAAGCAGAAAACCCCTTCTAGGATGTATCTGAAACACGACTAGAAATGCCGCAATCAGCTCCTGCAGCCACGGCACAGTCGCAATGTAGCGCACCTGTGCCTGGTGGAATGAGAGTTGTCTGAATAAAGATTTGTCATGGCCTTTGTGAAGGCAGAGGCTGTAGGTGCGATGAAGCACAGAGTTTGTGTCCATCAGATTGCTGAATGGGCAAAGCCTCATGGAAATAAAGGGATTGTTCCTGGCGTCCTTTATTCTTGTGTTCAAAGGGAGGCACAAAATAGCTTATTGAGAATACAGCGAGCCACTGAGCGCTCATTACAGCCGAGGCATGCTACCATTTACCTGCAACCCTTTACACACAGCTGACTTTCTGAAGACACCCAGGGAAATTGAGGTTGAGGGAAGCAGGCAAAATGCAGAGACAAAGACACTTACCCTGGCCGGTCTATAATTAATTTGCTTTCAGGGTTTTACCATCTGGTCTCTGTGCAACAGCAGCTCCTGTAAGAGCTTCACCTTACATTCTGAAAGACCTGTCACAGCATTAATCATCAGATTTGGGGGTAAATGCTTAATTGTCACTAAAAGATTTTTGCATGCACTGTGTAGGATATCAGTCCACGTCTTTGCCCACACTTCACATTTTCAGGGCATCCTCTAAACCCCAGAGGGGATTAGACAATAAATGAATCTCTCAGCGGCTGCTCCGTTTTGTTCGACCTCTGCTCTCTTAGAGGTGAGAATTAAAGAAAAATGATTGTGAAGAAATGAGACGAGGCTACTTAACAGCTGTGGCAGATGATTATGTACATCTGAAAGAAGAAATCCAGTTAACATTTGGGAGTCTCCACCCTTTGGGAACAGGGGGGCCTTCGTAACCGCAGTGTTGGAGCAATCATCTTGGCCTCACAGAGTAATGCTCAGTCTCATTATGGCTTAACGGCCATATTAAAGTGCAGCTCCAAACCCCTTATACGACTTCAAACATACACCGTTAAATTGCGACATCTTGTACCAAGTTGTAGAAGCTATTAAAATGCAATGGCAAGAAAACCGCTATCCACACAAGTGGGTGAAACTTAATGAATTTCTTTAAAATGATTTTTGCTTTAATAAGTTTCATTAAGAAATTTACAGTACTCTGTGGTTGTGAAAAACTCAACATTGAATAATTCTCTTAAGGGAGAGTAAATGAGCTTCCCATGTGATTATTAACCATAAATATCAGTCTCTTGACAAAATCATTTCTGATGTGGTAGCACTAATAAAGCTTAATTAAAATCTTTTTAAGAATCACTGTGGGTGACCTCTGCAATATACCATCTGAATCTGCATGAGCAAACATCTCTCACTTATAGCCTACATTCGGTAGTCTACATTAGACTAAGACAGTTGATATTCTTAATTTGTTTTCTAAACTGACATATTTATCTTGTGATCAGTGAAATGTCTAAACTACATTTACTTTACGATTTTCCATTTGATTTGACATAGCTATGATGTCTTTCTATAAAATATTATCTGTGGTTACATGTGTACATGGCCTATGTCCTATAGAAGCCCTGAAGCAAGTTGGTGTCGGTACAAGAATTCTGCAGCGTGAAATGGATGAGACTCTATGACTCCAACTGGACTGGACACCAGTTCTACTCAAGTTACTGCCACAGCCAAAGCCGGTGCTCATTTGTAGCTGAGTGGACTGAGACAAGGCAGATTAAATGCCATATCCAAGGCTACAGAGACGCAGCATGAGTGGGAATGAAACATACATATTGGTAGCCCCAAGTCTTTATCCACTGGGCTGCCTGTTCTACCATGTGTGCATCCACGTACAATAATCTATAGATCCTTTAAAGGTTTAATACTGTGAAAAATGTTTTGGTCTACCTGTTATAGTTAAATATGGTTTCGATTCTATGTCTTTGGTAGTCGGACACTTTGGAGGATCGATGGGTACCACTGCAATGACTTTGTGTCAAACCAGCAGTTACTTCTGGAGGCTCAGATGATTAGGCCTCATTCAGACTGGAGTTTGCAATCCATCTTGAGTCAGATTCAATCTGGATTGCTTTTTAGCTGGATAGCGTTCAGACCGATCTTTCAAATTTTGCGTCTGAATTCAAGCCATGTGCGTGTGTATGGGGTGTTGCTTGCCAGAGCAAGAAGGACAACCTGGCTGTTTTATCTTTACTGATGAGGAATAGTAGACAGCTTGATGGATTATTTAAGTGCAGAGAGTCGCCTGGTTTCAAAAAAGTTCACTTTTTAAGTCACATTATCAACCTGCAGTCTGTTGCTGCAGATGACATAAATTCTATTGTAAACACCTCTGTGATGGTTTTCTGATGGTGACATCTGAATGAGCATGTGTGTGTTTCTATGTGGTGATAAGGTGTCGCAGAGAAAGAAGGCTTGTTTGCATGAGCGCTTTACATGAGAAGACACCGTGGCCACACAAACGTAGTTTGACATCATGGTTCAGAGCTAGCCAGGTTTAAAGCCGCATTTGCATTCAGACCACGATGAATCCCGGTCAAATCCAGCTCAAATCTGGTTCAATCCACCTCTTGGAGGTGGGGTGAGCCAGAAGGAAAATGATCCGGCTTAAATCTGTTTTGTGCTGTTCAGATTCAGAAAAAACCTATCTGGCTCGAGTGGCCCGAATCCAGTCTGAACGGGCTTCTATTATCACTTGCATTGAGGAAATATCACCTATGACATTTTGGCTTTGTGGTGCCTTCCTCTGGGCGTGATCCAGCATGTTGAGGACCCCAGTGGCTGTAGAAGACCAGTTGGGCACCCATGTTTCAACTGGATATGGCAGACACAAAGATGGTTACTTACTAGAGGTGGGGATGGACCAGTCGTCTGCCTGGGTGGTTGCCATCCAGGATGCATGGTCCCAAACCTGACCTAATCTGAAACACAATGAAATAATTAGCATAAATTGGTGTCAAACACATAATGCCCAGCAGTGGCCGTTCTGGCGTTTTTTTCTTCATCTTCTTTTTAAGCTGTCTGGTAAAACACCTTCATAGTGTCTTCCTTCTTTTTCTTTTTGCCTGGCCATATCACATATTGAGGTGCATTTGGATTCATCTGGCAGCAATTTGTTGTTTTTGGAAATCCCTTTATACGCCACGCGAGAGATCATCAGTCACTTGGCTGCAGTTTTCCTTGTGCAAACTATCACATCCCTGTCAGTTGGAAACATAAACCATGCCTTGGAACAGGAAAACACAAATAAATTAAAACTACAAATGGTCACATAAATACTGCACTTCAATTTATTTATTTGATGCCCCAGTTGTGGCATTCATAGAGGACCATATTCACATCACTGATGTAATGCAAAGTTAGAAAGTGTTCTGGAGTGCACAGGGTTTAAAAAATGAAGGCAATTGTACTTTTGTGTAGTTTAAATTTTTTTATTCATTTATTTTGGATGTTTTCTCAAAACACATTTGGAAAAGGAACAATGGCTCCAAAAGATGCTTCAATACACATCAATAATAGTCAAGACATTTAAAGGACACACTGGATTAGATACTTGCACAACCACACCTGGAACTCATCCTTATATACTGCCACATAAGCAGAATACTCCTTGGTTATACAAGACCAATCTTGATCTCATGAGAATGACTATGAGTAGCAGAGCTCCCCCTCAGGCAGCACAGTCAATGCAGCACTCACTGTCCAACCTGCTCTTTTCTTTCTCCAGCCTGCCTACCTCTTTCTCCTGGCAAATTATTTGGAGAAGGATGGATCATGCAGAGCCAAACCCCAGTTATCTGGCAGAGGATCACACAGATGGGCCAGACCAAGCCAGCTGAACCCACAGGCAGCTGGGAGTGATGATGCACAGGATGCTTCCTATCAACAGGATGTACTGTAGCACAGAAGCTTCACAGGCTGACGCACTAGATAGAGCTGCTGAGGGAAGGTCTGAGACCAAAAAAAGAACTGCTAGATCAAGAGTTGATTCTGAGCTGGAGAAAAAAAGTCAGGAGTTGATGTGCCAAATCAGGGAACAGTAAGAAGTGAAGTCATGTTGGCCACACAGTGAAATAATAATAATAATAAAACATGATAAGGAAAAGCCCAAGAGTGAGCAGCTGATAGTGTCAGGATCCGTCGCGGGCCGATGTTCCCCGCTGTCTCGTCATCTTTCCTGTCTCACCCCATGTCTGCATCTGTTTTCGTCTCCTCTTGTGTGTTAGTCGAGCCCTGAAGGTATTTAGATCCATGCCATGCCCCATAGTTTATCCACGCCATGCCATGTCCAAGTTTGTTGTCCATTGATCCATGTCATGTCTTAGTTTTGCATTTATTTATTCCACGCCATGTCCCACGTTAGTTTCTGCTCACCGTTTCTTCCCCAGTCTCACCATGCCCTGACCCCACACCTGGTTTGTTTTCTTATTATTGTTTCTCCACTCTTATTATCAGGTTTATTTCGTCGTTATTTTCTGCTCAGTATTTCTATCACCTCTTTATGTTTAGTCATTACTATATTATTTATCTACACATTTAATCACTGTTCATGTTGCCTGTTTTGTCACTGTTCATTTGTTGTTTATGCACTTAGTCTTCATTTTCTTGTTTGTGTTATAAGTTATTTTCTATTGTGCCACCGTTCGTATTATGTGTTCAGTTGTTTTATCATGAAACGTATTTTGGTTTTCTTTGTTGATTCATTGGTTGTGTTATTTTAGATTCTCATTTGATAACTACGCTCATGTTACTTCCTGTTTATGTTTCCCAGTCACGTCACCGTTCTGTCACTCACGTCTCCAGTCACACCCCTGCCACGCTATTCATTTCCCCGTCACGTCACTCACACCCCCTGGTTTCTTTAAGTCACGCCCCCGTCTCTTCATTCGCTCTCACCCCGGTCACTCATCCCTGTCACGCCCACACATGTGCTTCCTGCCATCCGGTCTTGCCTTCACCACGCCCCTCACTAATCACACACACCGGCTTTCTATTTTCGTCTGATTGTCTTCTCTTTTTAAGCCCCGCACTCCCGCACATCACTGTTGCGTCCCTCCCGGGATCTCCGCCTATGGGTCTAACTCTCCTCTCTAGTACTCTGGCA
>CABFOU010342737.1:0-10387 GCA_900660325.1 Opsanus beta | reverse complement strand
TTGTACTGCGTTCGGAGGCTCATGCACACGACATGTGCACAAATCAGTCGGGGCGGGTCACGTAGTCTGGGTATTCGGATGGCTGTCCTCCGCAATTTTTATTCCCTCCCAGATGTGGCACGAATATTGTTTTTTTGACATTCCGCCTGATTCGGCTTGGCTCGTGCTCATTCGTACTATGTGTGATGGGGGTCTTACAGTCAAGTTAGTCACCAATTCCCCTGACCTGCTTGCCTTTGGAAGTGGGAGGAAGGGGAGACAAAACCAAGTTATTCTATTTAAAAACATATGATTATTTTGTCAATCTTCTACAGATTTTTCTGAAAATTTTCTCATGGAGTCATCAGGTCACTGGACCTCCCCCTCCCTCTTCTTTTATCAAGGAGAAGAAACCATTAAACGTTGGTGTTGTTCCGCATCTGGATGTTCAGAATGGGTTCTCTGAGTGCAGCTGTCTCACTGAGTATTATTCAGTGGAGAAAAATATTACAAAGTACAGTATAGACAAAACTGGCTCCTTTCTGCTTTGTCAACTAAATTTGCTGAATTTGACAGAAAAACAAAAAAACAAAAAACAAAACAAAACACTGAACGCACTATTCCTGGAAGTATACCTGGGAGTTGGATACAGTAGCTACAGAATGAAGTCATTAAAAAAAACTGCTGCATAAATGCATTAATTTGTTGTATTGTTAAAACCGAGCACCATATTCTCAGAGAAACTGCACAAAGACAAGACCAGATCTGATCTAATTTAAGCATAGAAATATGGAATTCTTCTTTCAGCTGCTCCCATTCAGAGTTGCCACAGCAGGTCATCAGTCTCCATCTCACCCTGTCCTCTGCATTTCCCTCTGTGACACCAGCCTCCTGCATACCGCCCCAACTTTTTTCTCTATGTGATTGCACAATACCACTAATCCTCTCTTGGCACTCTGTCATAAGTGTTCTCTAACTCCACAGACACAGTGCAACTTCTCCTGGCCTTCTTTATACTTCTCCATCAATATTCTCAAAGCAGATATTGCATCTGCAGCACTCTTTCCTGGCATGAAACCATATTGCTGCTCGCAGATCTTCACCTCTCCTCTCAGCCGAGCTTCCGCTACTGTTTCCCATAACTTTGTGATGTGGCTGATCATAGTTATGCCTCTGTAGTTACTGCAGCTCTGCACATCGCGCTTGTTCTTGTACACTGGCACCAGTGCACTTCGCCTCTACTCCTCTGGCATCCTATCACTTTCCTGGATTTTCACTAACAGTGTGGTTAAGGAACCCACTGCCATGTCTTCTAAATGTCTCCATGCCTCCAAACTAGTAGAAGTATCTTAACTTTTCAAACAAGCGTTGGAGCTATACAAATAGGAAATGCGGCCCAGTGTCAACCAGAAGATTCCGATCTTTAAGTAGTCACTCAGAATCAGTTAATTAACAGCAGCTTTAATCTCTAAACCAAGAAGGTGGTCCCCATTAGTCACCAGCTTTCAACCAATAGGAACCAAAATGTCAATGTCCTCACTCACCTCTCACTGTTTACAGGTTACTGACAAGAATACCCTCCTCCACTCCACCACCAGCAGTTGGTCTCTGTCCGCTTCCAGGGGGTAGGCTCCACCATGATGGGGACCAGTGTCAAATCTACTACACCACAGACTATAATATTCTATACATTGTCTTGTTGTATTCAAATTATCAACTTTAACTTGCCTCCAGAGTCTTTCTGGTGGAACTGCTACAAAGACTCCCAATTTGTTAATTAGCTGCCACATCATGAGGTTAAAAACATTATTGTATATAAGTGCTCAATCAGAAATGGTTAAAATGGCAGACAGAGCATTTAAGGTAACTATCTACACCTCCATGGTATCCTTATATGTTGCATTAGCATTGGGCTTATACTATTACAAGTTGTGCAGATGAAACACAGAAGCAGACTCCGACAATACACTGTGGAATCTCCATCCATATTGTAACTGTCACTTTTGCATTACCTGGTTAAGTGAGGTCAACCAGAATGTGCTGGTGCCATGCATCACCACATCCACCACACTACTGGACAATCCCCAGAGAAACACACCACTCGGACAAAATGTCATAGCTGATATTCTTTCATGTGTTCCATTTTTTTCTGCAATTCAATGGATTTTTCGCAGTTCATTGTCTTTTTTATAATCATGGCCTCGATCAATTTGAGCACAATGGAGGAGTAGATATGGAGATGGCACAAGCCAAGGTGCCATGGCTTCAGTGTTTCTCGCACCTTTGATTAGTGCTGTTGTTATTGAAGTCCAGTCTTAGTCCAGAGACTGGTCTCGAGATCACCTTTTAACTTACTTGGTTTTTCTCTGAATTTAAAGCAGTTCTATTCAATCTTGACTCTGTCTTGGACTCTAATAAGTACACAATTAAAATAATTATTATTATATTCACAATTATTAACACACTCTAATGTGACTTGTCATGTCTATTGCAGAAACTTTTACAAGTTAAGTTTGGTTATAGTTCGGGTTTTATGACCTTATACAATGCCCAGGTTAACACCAACTAAGCTACTGGAGTCCATCTTCCCTACAGAAATTTCACTTTTGAATATTAACAGGGGTGATGTTAAGTGTAATCTAAGTCAATTATAACTAAGCCTTGGTTCTGACCACAACAAAATCTTGCCTCACACTCAACCCTGTAAGGGCTTGGTCTCGACTTGGACCCAATATAGGTGGTTTTGTCCCCTCCCCTACCTTTGACATACTTCTTCAGGACTTACGAGAGGAAGATGTACTGTGCTATTTAATTTTTTACATTCCATATACAGTATAATCCCCTGGAATAATGCCTTTGCTTGACTGCATGACAATTTTGAGCAAGTTCGAAATGTTGCGTATGTGTTGTGTACATCCAAAAATAGCTGTGGAACACAATTCATGCCAAATACACTGAATGCTGCATTTGTGTCCCATCTGTGAAACATGCCAAAGCCTAGATGGAGCAGGGACGCAATGTATAGCGAATGGCATGCTTTACTATATTCATTTTTGTGAGATCTGTCCCTGCTCAAGGTAAGATGAGAAATAATGACTCAAACAGATGTGAACAGACATGTGCTCACTATTTACTGCAGAAAATATCAAAACAGAGCATTACTGGAATATATCATAACATGGGCAAGCAGTGATGTAACTGTATTGGTTTTTGTTCTTAAATGATTAACAGCTAAACTTATGTGAGGAAGAATGACAGAATAGGTTATAATTGCAGGAGCCTATATACCTATAAATTTTTGAAAACATACAAACAAAAGAACCATTCAGATTTCGAGACAGTGTTGTCATCTGAAATGCCATCTGGGGGCAATGAAGAGTGAACAAAATCCATTTTGCACAGAACAAAATATGGACAATAAAGAAATTAATGAACCTAATGCAGCCACTTTTCATAATTTGCCATTGTGTGCCTGTGAGGATAAACCACTGACTGACAGGCCCGGCAATGCTTGTGGGAAAGAACCCAAGTGTCTGAGTGATGCAAACTCAAGAAACACTCTCCCTCTCCAATTTATGAGTGGTCTGGGAGCTGCTGTGTTTTATTTAACAGCCGAATGTCGTCTTTGCATCAACAGCCAAAAAGAAGGCTGGAGAAAATTGTGTTTTCATTTTATTTTCACAGACACAATGACTTCAGCCCAGGAGGCAGCTGAATGACAACAGACAGTAAATGTCAATCAGAAAAAAGTCTAAATAAACAATGAGCCCCCATGCATGAACCACTTGTGGTACCAAGCTCATTTGTCGATGGCATGTATGGGTGCTTTTAAAGGGTTTCCTGCATCAATTGTATTTTGAGTTTTATCATAAGCATGAACAAAATTTATGAATGCTCCAGAGCTAAAGTAGGAGCCTGGATCTTAAGCCCTTTACCGAAATTTGCCACCTGATTGGCTATGTTCCTGTCAAAAAAACAATCAGATACTCAACTGAGGTCTGAAATAAACTGCAATCGGTGGTAAAAGTAGTGTTGTAGGACATTGTGAGCATGTTAAATATGCTCAAAAAAATTTGTGATGCTATGACACTTTGTGATCTACACTGGAGTTGGATGCGATTTGCGCAGATAGGTGTAAAATTTAGCAACAGACATTGCATGTGAGTGGAGCGAGATGGATTTTGTCCAGACTGTGGGGTGGCATATTTGAAGAAACTAGGGCATCAGGCCTAAAACACATTTCACTCCACTTTTGCATACCGGACCAGTACCAGACCTGCACACATCATGCGTCTGACTTTAATTTTACAGATGGGTTTGTTTTTTTTATTTGGTTAGTGCATGTTGAAATAAATCATTTCTGTTTGAATGTGGAATTGGCTGCTCAGTTAGTTTGATGCCTGCTACCATTTAAGCTAAGATTACAATACAAGGCAGACTGTTTTCTGTTTTGGAGCAAGTGGTGAGAGATTTCACTGGAGTGGGGTGAAAATTGTCCCGAGGGGAGAGCGATGAATGGACCACAGCCTTCTGCAGTAGCTATCAGTGAGGGAGCGAGGGAGGCGTACAGCTCTGTGAGTGGACAGGTCTGTGAACGATGAGTGGACAGCATTTTGAACACTCATCACTCTGGCAAAGGCATACATATCATACATGTGTGATATCTGTGGCAGAAGTAGGGGGACATGCGGGTACAACATGCAGTGATAGAGACCATTGAGTAAAAGCCATACATGTCAACCTATAGAGATTGCCCGGAAATTATACAGATTTTAGCCCATTTCAAGGGCCTACAGACGTATAAACAAAGTCTTACGGATTTACGAAGTATCGCCACTGCGCACGAACACGTGCACAAACGGGACTTCTCTGCCTCTTTTCTCTTTTCTGCCCGCAGCAATTACGAGGTGAAAGAAAGCATGACAGTCCCTTTATGATGTGGTGTTATACGCACGTTCTAAACCAAACCAATATTGATCATAAACCCACGTATTTGATTGCAGAGGCGCTGCATTCAGCATTTCCTCATTTCTCTGCTGTGGCCGGGGGAAAGAAAAACGTATTCTCCTTCATCATTGGTGGAAAACACATGACATAAACCAATCAAAACCACCGATTCCATGTGGATTAAGCAGGGACCCCACATGGGATTGTTCTTGAGAAAAAAAAAGCCCCCAAAGACAAACAATACCTCCAAGTGGCCAGCAGCAGGAATGACAAAGTATCAGGTCATTCCAAAGTCCAATCAACACAAGTCAGAGAAGTCTTGCTTTGGACAGGAATTGTTTTTCCTGAGTGGCACAAGTATAACTTGTGTGGCATGTTACTGCATGTAAATAGTTATACAAAAAACAAACAAACAAAAAAAAAACAAAGGCATGAAGCCAGTTTTAATAAAAATAGATGTATATAACTTTGTTTTTGCTACATTTTTACATGTTGAAATTTACAATTTATATTTGCATTCTAAGTTATAAAAATGGTTACAACTATGTGTCAGGATCCAGGACTCTGCCACGTTATGCTTTTATCATGTTATGTTATGCCATGCTTTTGTGTCACTTTTCCACCTGGTGAACTATCTTGCTTGGGTTCTTGGCTCACTGCTGTGGGTTTTCTTTCTCCTCTCTTCTCTTGCTTTCTCTGTACTCTTGGTGGTGGGCGTTTCCTTGACCTCTTCCCTCTCTTTCTCTCAGCTCCGCCCCTACACACGTGTCCCGGATCAGCGCAATCACCTGGGTGTATTTAAGCTTCACTGTTTTCACTTTCCCCTCGCTAGTTTGTAGTGCTTCATGCCTCTTACCAGCATTTTGTTCATGTATTCACGTCCTGCTTGCCTCTCCGTGCTTTTTGAACCTCTGCCTGTTATTGACCACGCCTGCTGCCTGATGTTCTTTGTGCTTCTGCTTATATTGGACTGTTAATCCGTGTACCAGACCATACACGTCTCAACGATAAACCTTTTGAACAAATCACGCTGTGTCTCAGAGTTTTGCATTGGAGTCCAACCTAACCTGGTTCCTGTCAGTACAAACTGGCCAACTACGGACTCCGCAAGCTCTGACCCATTCCACCTGGCGGTCCGCTATCATAGCCGCCAGCTGACTGATCAGGAGGACCGGCTCACCTCACTGAGCTCCGCCCTCTGTGACCTGTCTACCCGAAGAAGCATTCATGTCCACGGTCGGCTCTCAGATGGAGCAGCTGCTCGCCGCCGTGAACCATCAGGCTAAACCGACTTCCGAATCTGGTACCAGCGCACCATCTCCAAGTTCGATGGCCGCCCTTCCGGTACCGGTACTAGAACCCATCTCGTGCAACCAGCTATCTAGAACGGAGCGTTTTTCTGGTGAGAGTGGAGATGTCACCCCTTTCATAACTCAGTGTGAACTCCATTTTGAACTAATGTCATCAATGTTCCCGTCCGCAAGGACAAAGATAGCATTTATGATAACTCGCCTTACCGGTAGGGCGGCGGCGTGGGCTACGGCAGAATGGAGCCGTTAGTCGGCCGCTTGCTCCTCGCTGCACGCCTTCACCGCAGCACTCCAGAGGGTATTCCAGCACACATCACCCGGACGAGAAGCGGCTCGCTCGCTCCTGAAATTGAGGCAAGGTTCCAGAAGGGTCGCTGATTATGCCATCGACTTCCGTATCCTGGCTGCCCAGAGTGGTTGGAACCCGGCGGCTCTCCTCGACGCCTTCTTCCAGGAGTTGTCTGTAGAGATCCAGAACCAGCTGATCGCCATCAACCTTCCAGATGATCTGAACGACTTCATTGCTCTCGCTATCCGGACGGAACGCCGCCTAGCAGACCGCAACCGACGTGAGGTCTGCCCTGCTGCCCAGCGCTCCCCTCTGTCCTCCTCATCCGCCGAGTGTGCACACTCCAACTACGCAGAGACCACGGAGGAACCCATGCAGCTGAGCCGCACTTGCCTCTCTCAGGCGGAATGACAGCGACGCCTACGGGAGGGGCTCTGCTTCTACTGTGGCCAAGTGGATCACCAGCTGTCCTCCTGCCCAACCAGGGGTGCCACTGCGTGGTCATCTATCCGGGTGAGTCTTAGTTCTACCACTACGTCCGCCAATCCAAATCAGATAAAAGCGACCTTTGTTACAGATCATGGCACTACAGATATATCTGTGTTTATAGACTCTGGTTCTGACTCTAATTTGATGCTCTCCTCTCTCGCTAGGGCTCTCGGCCTTGAGTTATGTTGTCTCTCTCGCCCCCTGGTGGTCAGATCAGTAGACAGTCATGAGATGGGGACCGTTCTGCGCAAGACACAGCCAGTGCAAATGATCATAAACAACCATGTAGAACAAATCAGGTTTCACATTTTTGATGTCATGACTCACCCGGTTATCTTAGGGCACCCCTGGTTGCAACACAGCCCTATCTACGACTGGTCGCACGGGATCATCCGTGCATCGGGGCCTCTGTGTGATAAACATTGTTTACCAGCTAAAACCACCTCCCGATCCGATTCCAGTCCAGATCTTGACAGTGTTCCGGAGTGTTATTGGGATCTCGCCGAGGTTTTCAATAAAGTCAAGGCCAAGTCACTTCCTCCGCACCGTAGTTATGACTGTGCTATCGACCTCCTCCCCGGGGCATGCCCACCTCTGGGACGGCTGTCCTCATTGTCCGCTTCTGAACGTAAAGCCATGTCCGACTACATACAGGAGTCCATGGAGGCAGGGTTAATCTGCCCGTCCTCCTCACCGGCCGGAGCTGGTTTCTTTTTTGTTGAAAAGAAGGACAAGTCACTCCGACCATGTATAGACTACCGGGGTCTCAATGATGTCACCATCAAAACCATTATCCCCTGACCTTGATTGCATCTGCCTTTGAGTCACTAGAGGGCACCAAAATCTTTACCAAGTTAGATCTCAGAAACGCGTATCACCTGTTAAGAATAAGGGAGGGCGATGAGTGGAAAACTGCCTTTAATACACCCACAGGCCATTATGAATACCTGGTAATGCCGTTTGGGTTAACAAATGCGCCCGTGGTTTTTCAGAATCTGGTTAACAACGTCCTTCTGGAATTTTTGAATAAGTCAGTGTTCGTCTATTTGGATGATATTCTCATCTTCTCCCCAGATTCAGATTCGCATCAACACGTATGAGCTGTTTTTCAAACTTTACTGCGCCACAAGCTTTTTGTCAAAGTGGAAAAGTGTGAGTTCCACCGACCAACAGTTTCCTTCCTGGGATTTGTTATTTCAGAGGGGAGGATCCAAATGGACCCCGTTAAGGTCACAGCTGTGCGGAATTGGCCCATGCCTCGCAGCAGAAAGGAACTCCAGCGGTTTCTGGGGTTCGCCGATTTTTTTTGCAAATTCATCCGCAATTACAGCACGGTTGCTGCCGCTTTGCACGATGCAACTTCGTCACTCCGGTTGTTTGTGTGGACACCGGAGTGCGAAGAGGCGTTTTGGGTCCTAAAGAATCGTTTCCCCGACCCTGCTCATCAGTTCGTGGTCAAAGTAGACGCCGCCGACATAGGCGTCAGGGCTCTGCTCTCCCAGTAACATGAATCAGACCATAAGCTCCATCCTTGCACCTTTGTGTTTAAAAAGTTGCCCGCAGCAGAGCGTAATTATATACTGTGAACTGCTTCCAGTGAAAGTGGCCCTGGAGGAGTGGCGCCACTGGCTGGAGGGGGCACAGAAACCGTTTTTGGTCTGGACAGACCATCACAACCTTGAGTACCTCTGCTCTGCTAAGCGTCTAAATACGTGGCAGGCAAGGTGGGCGATCTTTTTCAGCCGTTTTAATTTTGTCTTATTAATTTTGTCGATCCTGCCTGAATCATGTTTCGTCTCAATCCTCTCGTGGGATATCGAAGCGCGTGTAAAAGCTGCGCTTTGAAACATCAGCGTCCCCGCCGCCTGTCCGCCAGGGAAATTATTTGTTCCCGACACTCTTGGGGGGGGGTTATTCAGTGAGGGCATGACACTCTGCCTTCCTGTCATCCGGGACCTAAAAGAACGGAGTTTGTTGTGACACAGCGTTTTTGGTGGCCTCAAATGTCTCGGGATATTAAAGACTATGTTAATGCTTGTCAGATCTGTGCCACACACAAATCTTCCACACGTCCTGCTGCTGGATTGCTCCACCCGCTGTCGCTGCCTTTCCACCCGTGGTCGCACGTCTCTGTGGACTTCGTCACAGGGCTTCCTCCCTCGGGGGGCAACACGGTAGTCCTCACGGTCGTAGATCGGCTGTCTAAGATGGTCCACTTCATCCCTCACGCTAAGTTACCCACTGCTAAGGAAACAGCTGAACTTATGTTGAAACATGTGTTCAAACTGCATGGTTTACCACAAGACATTGTCTCCGATCGGGGACCTCAGTTCGTATCTAGATTTTGGCATGAGTTTTGTCGGATTCTGGGAGCCACTGCTAGTTTAACTTCAGGTTACCACCCTCAATCAAATGGACAGACAGAGCGCCTCAATCAGGAACTAGAAAAAGGTTTACGCATCCTCTCTTCCCAGCATCCGGCATCCTGGGCCACACAGCTTAGTTGGGTGGAATTGGCGCACAACTCCCTTCCCTCGGCCTCCACAAGTTATTCTCCTTTCCATGTAGTCCATGGATTTTAACCGTCTCTCTTTCCTCCCACAGATCCTCGCTCCCCAGTCCCCTCAGCTCTGTCACTATGAGAGAGGTTTCCAAACCTGAGAAAAACTATGGAGGCCTTGCTGTGTCTACCTCACAGCAATGTTGACTGTGAGAGGGTATTCTCACAGGTCAGGAAAATTCATACTGACTGCAGAAAAAACCTGGGCACAGACACCCTTACTGCACTGCTGCAATGCAAACTGAACACAGACTTCTGTTGTAATATTATCCCCACAGAAAGGCAGTCACAACTGGCAAAGAAGGCTGCCAGTGAATATAATCAAGAACATTGACTGACAGTGGACAAAAATAGTGAAATTTGAGTGTTTTTCCCTGGGTCTGTGTAAAAAGTGTCCCATTGAAGTGGGAGCACCCTACCCTATAAACAATAGGATAGGAGTAAATCTGTATTGTACAAATGTACATTACAATTAAAGTTTTGGTGCGATTGGAAGGTTATAAGGATTTCTGTTGATTTTATGGATTTCTTCCTCTGATGATACAGGTGGACGCCCAAAGGGGTTGACATGTATGCAAACACATTCACACCCGCACGCACACCTATGGTGAATTTAAAGTTTCCAATTCACTTAACATGCATGTCTTTTGGATGTGGGAGGAAGCCAGAACACCCGGAGGACACCCACGCAAACACGGGGAGAACATGCAAACTCCACACAGAAAGGGAGGCAAGCGACCCCACGACCTTCTTGCTGTGAGGCAACAGTGCTAACCACGACGCCACCGTGCTGCCACAGCTAATAAATCCATT
>CABFOU010342714.1:0-16551 GCA_900660325.1 Opsanus beta | reverse complement strand
GGATTACACTGTGTAACACGATTTTTGTTCCTGGCAAATAAGTGTCTTTTTCAAACTACATTTATTGCAAAACAATAGAAAAAGCCCATTTTTCATGCCAAACTTTGGTTTTCTGGGCTGCACAGCAACTTTTATCCCCTCAAAACAGCTATTTATGACAATGTTCTGACGTTGTCACAATAAAACTAAAATATGTATTATGTTTGAAATGATGTTTGAACCCTTTTGACATGATCACAAAAAGAACATATGATGACCACAACTCTGATAAATGGGTTTAACTTTTCCAGAAATCAGTAGTGACCACTCAGTCAATGCGAAACTGGATCATTTGCAGTTTCATTGTCCTGACTACAAAACCAAAGTTGGGAGGTCAAGACCACTCTTTTCTCTTTTGATTGTTTGTGAAGAAATGGGAAATTATGGTTTTAACCCAGGAACAAGACAAAAGTGAAAATTTGTTACGTAGTGTTATCTTGGCACAGGTTTTAAGTGCTCACCGACATAGATTTTTAACAAATTTGTGAGCAAAATTTGAAGAAATACACCTTTTGTGTGCATGGAAGAAGTCTTAAATCTTTTACTTCAACTTGTAAAAAACAAAAAGTTTATGTTAATATTCTGATCATACAAAATTGGTTTATTTGCATTTATTCCTGATAATTTTCTTATAATTCATGGGTGCCAGTAATTCTGTTCAGGACATTATAGTGCTCTGTATATAAACCTTGTTACCTTTACTGTGGACACACAGTAAATGTGAGCTCATGGGCACTGCAAACACTGGCATGCGGGTTACAGGTGAAGCTCGATGGAGATACCTGTAAATTGGAGCCCCACTGAGCTTTGCCCTCCAACAGGGCATCCAGGACTCCACGGCTGGGCTCTCCACTGCCTGGATCATTCCCGCTCACCACATAGTAAGCAGCTCGAACTCTCTTGAAGAATTCCTGGTCCACATTCTTGGCACTGCAGTGGTTGGGCACGTAGGCAAGGTCAACATAGATAGGTGGCCCAGGGGGGACAGCTGATGTAGGTTTCTGGGAGTTGGTCCCTGGAGACGAATCAAACCACAAAACAATTCTGAAAAATGTAACAAAAACATAATTTTATCTCCAAACTGCACAATTTGTAATGGCTACAAATCTTTGCATAGTGTCTGAACTTGATGAATACACATACACAAATTAGGAAAAAAATAAACTACTGTCATTAAGCTAACATGATCACATCAACTTCCTGAATAATCATTTCAAGGAATGAAGTCACAGTTGTCAAGAAAGAATTGCAGAAACCATTCAACCAATTTATAATAATTCATTCAAGTATCACATTAAATACACCTAATTATATACACCTGTAATTGAGTACTGTATACTGAAGAAAAAACTTAATTACATTTACATAATGAGACTGGATGCGCAAACACTGCATCATAATCCTTTTATGTATGAATGTATAATTAAACAAATCTATGGATTTTTACCTTTTCTTATTCTGGCTGGCTTTTTTTCCTTCTTTTTACTTCTAAAAACATCCAGCCATCAAGTTTTCGTCTCATTTGAAGAGGTAAGACTCCTTTTTCAGTCATGGATGAAGTTTGTGCATATGCTGTTTTTTTTTTTTTTAACTATTAATCTGAAGGAAAATTTGCATCAATGTTCATTTGCAATTCCTCGAGGAACCTGAATTATTTGAGAAATAAATATCCTCAAGGCTGAAAACATACTTCAAGTGGGAGACCACGTACAAAAATTACACATTTGTACACGCAAATAAACTCAAATGAAAGTTGAAAGTCTGTACTTTCAGTTTACAGTTGTTAGAGTATTTCTTTTCAATTTCACTACACTGTGGTAGACAGAACCTCTGTTAATGGGCAACTATTTATGAATCTAACTATAGCTAATATAGTATTGCAAATACTATACTAAACATGAAGTGGTTGATTGCCATGTTAATAACAAATTTGGAAAAAGTCAATTATATGATCAATTTTACAGATAAAAATGTAATAATAATAAAAATTACAAGTTGGTAGAGCAAAATTATTATTTGCAGTCCTTGTATGAATATAGTTTGAAAAATCCTACAAGAAGAGGAAGTAAGACGTTATAAGCCCTGGGACCCATTGGTGCCAGTACTGAACCCTGGATTTCATAGTAGGAAACAAATCAGGTCCAATACAGTCTGACTACTTCTCCAACTAAGGCCAGTACCCATTTACAGCTGGATGAACTGAGACAATTCAGATCAAGTGTCTTGGCTAAGGACACAGACAGGTAGTTAACAGCATGGAGGCTTATGTACACACAGTGCATCCAGAAAGTATTCACAGCGCTGCACTTTTTCCACATTTTGTTATGTTACAGCCTCATTCCAAAATGGATTAAATTCATTTTTCATTCATTCATTTTTTCCCTCAAAATCCTACACAAAATACCCCATAATGACCATGTGAAAAAGACTTTTTGAGATTTTTGCAAATGTATTAAAAAAAAAAAATTAAGAAATCACATGTACATAAGTATTCACAGCCTTTGTTATGAAGCTTAAAATTGAGTTCAGGTGCATCCTGTTACCATTGATCATCCTTGAGATGTTTCTACAGCTTAACTAGAGTTCACTTGGGGTAAATTCAGTTGATTGGACATGAATTGGAAAGGCACACACCACACCCACCACACACACGCCCACCACTGTGGCGAGCACGTGTGTGTGTGGTGGGCGCGCGTATAAATTCCGGCCCAATCTGAGCCGGCAGTAAGAAGCTAAAGAGTCACATCCAAAAACTTTGACTCGTGCAGAATCGTCCGGACTGACGAAGCCCTCATCACTGACATGCAGCAGCCGGAGGAGGAATAAAAATATCCCGAACCCACTCCAGATGACGAAACTGTCACCATCCAGGAAGGAATCACGCTTCAAATGGTCAAAACTATTGTAATATGTCAAGGTAAGCTGATTTTAAGTTTTTTTTTGTCAACCTCATTAACTCGCGGTTTCAGATGACTCGCGGCCCGATTTTGTGGACCCCAACTTCCGCGAGTTAACGAGGTTTACCTGTGTATATATATACAAACTTACAGTGTAAGTTCAAGAGATGTAATTGTGTAAAACCAGATATACAGATACACAACAACAGATACAAAGCATGAAGATGTCAACACACCTGAACTGCTCTTGACACCATTTGTTAAGCTTTTCCCAGGGTTGTGGATTTCACTCCTGGAACCTTGGGTCTCAGACATTTTAATCAGTCGGGAGCTTTTCTCTGTGTCTTTCCGTCTCAGGGAGGCTGAGCGTGGTGACATGGAGTCCTTAGAGGCCTGCTTCACAGGAGTCGAGGATCTCTTCCTGACTTCCCCCTTTCGAGCAGGTGAGGCAGACTTGGTTTTGCCTTTTCTGAGGGCCTTGGTGGCCTTGGGCTCCTTCTTCCCAAGCTTCTCTCTGGTGTTATGGTCATTGAGAAGAGCCTCTGGATCTACCATACATACGTCCGGGTGGGGAGGGTGGGGAAAAGGGTCCTTCATTGGGGTGGGTTGGGGGTCATGACTCTTTTGAGCTGACCTTGGTGATGGAGGACGGTGACTTACACCAGCTCCAGATGCAGATGATTTGTCCACTGGCAGATGTTCAGCATCTTCATCAGAGTCCAGATTTCCTTCGGCTGTTATGGAGGGACACTCCTCAGTCTCTGGTGGAACGTCAGAATCCGATTGTGAAGGTAACGACTCACTCGCTGATGTTGGAGGTGTTTCCTCTCCAGCTAACGTCACGCCTAACCCAGGTGACATTGCACCAGGAAACTGTCCCTGTCCAACATCTCCGTGGGTACTCTGGGTGTGATGGCGCCTCTGCTTGTGGGACCTCTTCTTTACAGAGTGCTCTTCATGATCGCTCTTATCGCCTTCTTGGGAATGGTCACTACAACTGTGCTCCTCACCTTCATCGCTGGAGAGCTGATGAGGACTGGGGTTGATAAAGGATGGAGATAGTTCTCCTTTGCGATGTTTATATTCACAGGAGAAAGGGACAGAAGAAGAGGAATGTCCAGTGTTCAAGTCACAAGGACGATCAGTCTGCCCATGTCCTTTAACAGAGGAATCTGCGTAAAAGCTGTCTGTTGTGGAGGACAGTGATGTAGCATGATCCTCATAACCTGGAGGAGGAGCTCCTGGGCAGTCTTCAGGCTTCTGCAATAGCTCCCAATCAGAAATACTACTTTTGCTCCTCTCTGCTGGCTTCTCAAGTGTTTCCTCCTTGACTTCTTCAGCCTCCCCATGCTTCCCAACATCTGTTCTTTCACTCATTTTCACATCACTTGCAGCTTTCTTCTCCTCTTTGCTGACTTGGCATAACATATCTTGCTTTTCACTTATTTCCATTTCTTTCGATTCCACCACTTTGGGATCCTCCGCTAAACTTGTACCGGTTACTTCCTGTTCATCTCTTTCCTCTTTTGATTTGGACAGATCGCTGATGGCACATGAGGCTTTGGTAGCTTCACTAATAGCTTCTATTGGGCTAATAGACGTCACAGTAACTGAGGTTGTGCGTTGAGTTGTTTGTGTCACGACTTCAGGTTTAGAAAGCGTAGTAGACGGTGCTATAGTGGCAGATTTTTCAACCCCATACAATTCAGTTATTGATGAACAAGTCTGTTTTTGACATTCAACACGGCATGGCAGAGTACCGGTGTCCATTTCAAGCGAATCAGACTCCTTGTCCTCTAACCACTGAGAGCTCCTTTCAGAGGAGTCAGCCCTTTGGAGAGGAGAGACATCAAAGTGAGCCTCCGATGTGGAAAAACTCTCCGCCAGTTTTATTGGTTGAGCCCTTTCGAAAGCTGACGTGGTAGCTGATGTTGTAGTCTTTGTTTCTAGCATATAAAAACTATCTGTGCTCTGCTTGGTGTCCTTAGTTTCAGGCTTTGCAGAACCACACTCATCCACAGTGTATTCAGAAGTGGCAGACAAGACAGGAGGTGATGGTTTGGCCTCATCCGAATGAGCGCTAACAGATACGTCTGCGGGGGAAGTTGTTTTTGCAGGTTTTGCGGTAACCACCATGTACTCATCTGTTTGAAGATCTCTACAGGTTGAGACTATAGGCACCTCAGAGTCCTGCCTAAGACCGGAGCTTGATATTGTCGGGAATGTTTCAATGTAACTTTGGGACGTAGAGGAGTATGCAGATGTTGAATATGTTAAGGTTGTGTATATACAATCTGATGATGTAGTTTCTTCAAAGGTCTGTGGAGAGTCTTCATGTGTTGTACTGATACCTGGGGTCTGTCTCTGAGCTGGACTTGCTGCAAGATGTTCTTCCTGAATGTCACTTTGAGAATGTTTGACTTCACTTAGCTTGGACAATGGGGAGGTGCTTGAAAGGACAAATTCTTTTTCCTCCTCTTTCTTTGCCCCTACTTGTTTGAAATCATGCACAGATGAGTCAGGGGGAACTTCTCCCAATCTCCTTTCACCAAGATCGGCATAGCCACTTGGTAGCAGATGTGGCACACTAGATGTGGGCTTGGACGAAGATTCTGTTTGATCAGGTGGCACGGAGCTGGTTGTGGTTATTAGCTGATGTTGGTCTTTTGTCAAAAAGGTTGACTCTGGTGATGGCGACACTTCAGTATCATCTCTTTTCTTTGACTGCAGCCCTTCAGAGGAAGCAGTATGTTCAAGAGATGATGACACCTCCAGAGGCTCAGGAGACAAGCACTTTTTGTCCGCATCTTTGACAATTTTTGGACTAACACCACCACCGGATATGGTGAACCCGCTTTCGTCTGGTTTGAAGGGGCATGTGTCTAGCAATGAAGTTGTTTTTCCACCATCTTGAAATGGAAGTTGGAATGTGGTTCCATCACTGCAGGTAGGTGCTTTTTCACGTTCATCTGTCTCTGAGATTTTAGAAGTTGAGCCATCATCAGTCGTAGGCTTACAGACTGCGCCTTCTTCACGAAGGCTGGATTCAGGTAATTTTGTATGGAAGTCCGTCTCTGCTAAATTTACATTATCGTCAGAGCTGCGTCCACACATTTCTTTTTCAGACTGCTCTCTGGTGCCCTTTTCCACGTCCACGTCGCTTAACTCCTCTTCTTCCTCCTCCTCCTCATCTTCCTCATCATCTTCGTCATCATTGAAATCTTCCCCTTCAACAAGTAGCCTTTTGTCTATGGCGCTGTCTTTTCGTTCAGGAAGGTCTAACATGGATTTACACGTGGCAGAGCTGCTTATTTGACTGTTGTCAGATGCACTAACATTATAATCAGTTTCAGGTCTTACAGATGTTGCAAAGGGGGCAGCCTGCAATGCTTGTTCTCGTTCACAAGGCGATGTTTGCTGAGGTAAAATATCTTTTTCAGCAGGTGAGCGCCGTCCTGATGGAGAACCCTCACTTTCATGATCAGAGGACTCAGTCTTATCTTTGACTGATCCAGCTGATTCTTTGTCTTTATCTGTGAATTCTCCAATAGCAGCGTAAGTAAGTGGGGCATGGGCGCCAAGATCTGATAGGCTCCATGAGGGAGTAGGTGTTTCTAGTTTCACACCTGTTGGGTGACTAGCGACACTTTGTACCGTATGAAAGGCTTCTGAAGTGCCTTCCTCTTTTTCTTTCTCTGATTTTTCTGGTTTGTCTTCTTTTGGACTAAAAGTATAAGAACAGGATTCTTGGACAGCTTGAGACATTTTGTTGTCTTGCATGTCTATGTGTGAAAAACTCTTTTCGACATATGATGTGTGCGGTCTTTCTTCTCTCTCACGCTCTTCCTCTTGGCCTTTCTCTCTGTCTTCACGGTCAGGAGACACACTTTGACTCCGGCGCCTCCGTTCACTCTCTGCAATGGACACTGGGCTGTAGTCTACCCTACTGAAGGACAGCGGCTCCTCTTTGTACACTTCCTCCATGAGAAACGTGGCTCCGCTGGGCTCTATCTGGCTCGCTCTCCTGTTGTCATCAATGCCAATGTCAGAAGTGCGATCAAAGCCAAGAGAATCCTTACTTTCTTCTCTCAAATCAAAGTGGTGGTCGCTTGGAATTGGCTTTTCATACGGATCATATTTGGACACACCAAAGGTTTGTGATTCATTCTGTAGCATCTCAGAGGTCATTTCATCGGCGGTTTCCTTTTGTGTAACAGCACCGTCTGATTTTACACCAGTGTGGTCAACAGTGATGTCTTCAGATTCTTTGGCCGACATAAAATATGAACAAGGCTGTGATAAACCTGGAGAGGCCACTTCTCGTTCTCCTTCCATCTCCCTCTCTGCCTCCTTGTCTGGCTTCTCCCCAGGCTTGGTCTCTTCTTTAAGAATGAGTCCTGTGCTTGTCTGAGGTGCTGTTTGTCTTTCCAGCTGGAATGGTTCTTCTGCACTCGACTGGCTCTCGATGCTCGAAACTGTGCAGCTCCTGGGTTGGCTATCGGTGCTTGATACGGTTGAAAAAACGGGCTCTTTCTCATTTACGGATGACACCAGTTCTTCTTTAGTGACATCCAATATAGTTTTGTCTTTGGAAACATGTCCACCTGTCTCCTCCACTGATGTGATGGTGGCAAACAAGGGCTCTGCCTGCTCCGCTTCAGTTGTGAAATATCTGCCAGCTTCAGGTGATGGTGTGTCTTCCTCTTTTACAACACCTTTGTCTATAGAAGGCTCCTGCATTGTTGCTGTGGGTATGCAGATCACTGCGGCTGCTTCAGGTGGCAGTTTGTTGTTTTCGTCACTGTCTTTTGTCTGTGGCGTCTGACATAAGGGCGGGTCTGCAGACTTTTTATTCTCCACTGATAACGGTCTGGAGCCAGCCCCACCCATGCAAATATCCTCCTCCTCTTCTTCTTCTCTGTCTTCATCAGAGGACTGGACAACAAATTCAGGTTTGTAGTCGGCCTTAGACGCCGTGGCAGGTAATACTGCCTGTGCATCTTGTTTGGTGGTCTTGTCAAGATCTTTTTCTTGTAATTCCTCTCGCTCCCATTTCTCTTCTTTGCTGTGGTCGACGTCAGAAGGCTCACACTTGTCTTTGTCAGTGATCTCATCTGTCTTCACGTCAGTAATATCCGCTGCTTTAATGACTTTTTCTTTTGCACTTCTGCCTTCATGCATTTCTTTTTCTTCAGATTTTGTCTGTTCGTCTTCAATCTCATATTCTTTTTCTTGTTCTTTTTCCATCTTCTGTTCTTTAGTCAGCTCAGCAACATGTGTGTCATCTTTTTCTTTCTCCATCTTCTCTTCCTGTTTAATAGTGACTTTTTCTTCTTTGTCCTTATCTTGTTCTTTCTTCTCCTCTTTTTTCAGATCTTCACTTGACGCTGTTCGAGGAGCGTCTGCGTGGTGTGGCTCTGTTTTTATGGAGATGGCACCTAAGGTTTCCTTGTGATCTTGTGCTTGAGTAATTTGTTCTTCGGCAACGTCAGACACAGACACACGCTTTGCAGTCTCCTCTTCTGAGGGCTCAGGCTTTGGAAGATCTGCCTCTTTTTTATCCAACGGCTTAGAATCAAAGCCAAAAGGCTCATCTTTTCCTGTTGCTTTTTTCTCATCTTTGGTGAGAAGAGACAGCGTGAACATCTCCTCTGTTCCGTGTCTTAAAACGGACTCTGTGCCACATGTGCTGTCTTCACGCTCCGTCTCTTTCTCCTGTTCAGCAGACTCAGCTTTTGTTTCTACATCAATGGTTTCAACTTTATGCTCTTTCTCCTCTGCAAGTGTCTCAACGTGGGTGTCTACTACTTTCTCCATTTTCATGTCCTTTTCCGTTTCTTTATCTTTAATATCGTCTAAAATGGGTTTGTAGTCAGAGGTGTCACACTTTTTGAGCTCTTTATCCTCATGCACCGCGATGTCTTTGTTATCAATTTGTGTCACCTCTTTGTCAGTCTTTGCAGAAATGTCACTCTCAGATTTAACTTTTTCATTTTCCCCTTCTTCAACTTTAAATTGTGTAAGACTGGTTTCATCCTCGGGCGATTCTTTCACCTCCTCCTTAATGGGTTTTACAGACGTGACTTGTGTTGGCTCCGCCTTCTCTTCCTCTGTGAGCTGCTGTTTGACGGCAGCAGTGATTTTGCTCTGCTCCTCTTCCTCGGTGGGTCTGGCATCAGAAACAGGTTTGACAGTAATGATATGACCCTCAACTGTAACATCCTCTTCCTCAAATGATTTGACGGGGCATAGTTCCTCCACAATCACTGCCTTCCCCGTGTCGCCTTCTTGCGTTGATTTTACGGCCTGAACATCTTTACTGTTTTCTCTCTCACCCCCATCTTGTGTGGTTTGTTTGGCGAAAATATCATCCTTCATATGAATTTCTTCTTTGGATGTTTTGACAGCAGCAGAGTCTTTGCTTGTCAATCTGTCGCCGTCCTCGGTCTTCGGCGGTCTGACAGCAGAGTGGATGTCTCTACTTGACTCGTCCTCCTTTTCTCCTTCCACCACTGGCTTGTCAAACTGCTCTTTGGCTTCTGGCATTGCACATAAATCATCTTTAGATATGATTATATACTCTTCCTCCAGCTTGTCAAATCCAGTGGTGGACGTTTCATCTTTACTTGCCTCGTGTTGCTTTTCTTTTTCTTTTTCTTCAGCCTCAGTAGATTTTATCGCAGCCTTATCATCTTTGTTCATTTCTTCTTCTCTGGTTGGTTTCATGGCAGAACTCATCACTGTGTCTTCTCCTTCCATTTTCATCTCAGTCAGTTTGGTACCATCACCTTTACTCTCTTCTTCTGTGGTTGCCTTTGCAGCATCTCCACTTGTTATTTTGGTCTTGTCCTCTAGCTCAGTGAAACTGCTTTTGGAAATGGCATCTTCGCCCTGCTCTTGCCCCGTTGTTTCTTTACCGGTGTCGGTAAAAGCAACTTTATCGTCTTCACTCATTTCTTCTTTGAGGAGTTTAACAGCAGCTGTGTCACCTAGAAGTTTCTCTTTTTGTGTGTCTATGAAGGGCTCAGTAGTCGTAGCGGTTTTAGCCTCCTCGGCTTTGATCCCTTTGATATCAGACGTTTCATCCCTTATCTTCTCGTCTGCACTGGCTTTATCAGTGGACTCTTTCTGTGGCTCATCTTGAACAGACTTAACGTGTGTAGTTGGAACTTTTTCAATCTCCTCTTCATGCTTGATAGAAGTAACATCAAATGTTCCACCTTTTTCGGTGTCCTTACTCTCCTCTTTAATTCCCTTAATATCTGCCAAATCATCCGTTTTAATCTTCTTGTCCTTTTCCTCACCCTTGGCTTTGATACTGAAATCCTCCGCTGGTGTCACATCCTTCTGTTCCTCTTCACCTCCACTTTGTCTGACCGCAGAAATAAGAATTCCCATCTCTTTTTCTTTGGATGTTTCAACATACTCTTTGTCTGTGGTGGTGGTTCTGTCCTTTAAGGGTTTAGCATCAGCAATATCGTCTTTTCCTGTAGCTTTTTCCTTTGTCTCATCCTTGATCGATGGAGCAGAGGCATCATCCCGTATGTCCGCTTTCTCCTGCTGCTCATCCTTCATTTGTGTGACATCAGAAGTGTCATATGTTTCTTTTTTGTCCTCAGGCTTGACAGATTTGACGACAGGTCTATCATCATGGTCATCATCATCACCTCTATCATCATCATGACCATCATCTGGGAAATGACTGTCCTTTTCTGGAAACTCAGCTGGAGTAGGCACTTGAGTTTTTGTCTGTTGACCTTCATGCTCCCGCTCACGTTGTGCAGAAACATCTATGGGTGACTTAATGTCTGTTAGAGATCCACCAACAGGAAGAACGGTTTCTTTTTGTTGGCCTTCAGATGAGGTGTCACCTATTGACTCTTTCCTCATCTGCACCCCTTTCATGTCCTCAGAAGATTTGCTTAAACATGTTTCGATTTCTACCTCATGTTTACGTGTTTCTTGACTCTCAGAATATATTTGTGTTGTTTGCTCTGGTTCGACTTTCTTTTTATCTTTGTCTTCAGTGGTGGTGACTACAGCAGAGACCTCGTCTTGTTTTTGTGGCTCTAAATCAGGGAAGAGCTTCATCTTGTCTTCCACTGGTGACTGACGCAGAGGAGAATGAGAGGCACTGGGAGGTCCGGAATGTGCGGGAGAGGCCATTTTCACTGTGCTGTCATCTGGACTGAAGCAGCGCTCTTCACTCTCTGATGTCACGGAGTCCGATCCAAAGTATTTGCTGTGCAAAATGTCTTTAGGAGGAAATTCTTCTTCTGTGTGCACCTCGTGTACCTCGAGTGGTTTGGTAGAAACTGGAGAAATGGTGTCAGCAGTCTCTTTGGCTTTATCCGGTGATATCTGAGGTGAAGCATAGCATTCTTGGAGTTTTTCAAGAGAAATGTCCACATTCGGAGTTTGGTCTTCCTCTTCTTCCTCCTCCTCATCTTCTTCCTCTTCAGCATGAGGAGCGTCACGAACCTTTACCACCTTCACGGTGTCCTCTTCGGCAATCTGTAAGTCATCAGACGGTGACTTTGAGTGTTTGTCCTCCTCTAATGAAGGCGGTGAGAGGGTTCCCGCAGAGCGAGGCTGCTCCTTGTCCTGGCTGGTGTCGCTCGGGCTTGGGAGGGGAACGGCATCGATGGTATCTGGAGTGCGTCTGGCTGCTTCCTCAGCCAGAGGTGCTGGGATCGATGCGGTAGAATGGTCCTCGGCAACAGATGTGGGGAAGGAGGAGAGTTTGTCATACTCTGTGACGGACGTGGCAGAAGACACGTGCTCCTCTTCTGCCAAGGGAGCGGTGATGATGTTGGTGAACGCAGACACTTGCTCGTGCACACACGGTATAAAACCCTTGCTCGACGTAGCTGCAGCTTGCATCTCCTTCATGCCATGAATGTCTACAAAGGAGCCAGTCTGATCTGGAACAGAGATATCGTAGACCCCAACATCATACTGAAGGTGTGGTATCCGCTCCTCTGCCTCCTCGTGAATCTCCTCGTCAGAGATGGTCTGTTCTGTCTCAGAGTAACCAGGAACGGCCTCATCATGGATGTAGGAGACAGGCTGTGCGACAGTGGCTCCTTCAGCTACTGACGTTATGGGAGCAGTGGCTCCTCCCACATGTGAAAGGTATCCCTCCTCCTCCTCCTCCTCCTCTTCATCTTTGGCTGTTGTCAGGATTTCAGTAATTTTGCTTTCTGTAACATCGGCTCTTTGCTTTTCAGGAGAATCTTCTGGTTTGGTTTCTATCTCTTCATCTGCTATCACATCCAAATCTTCTACCTCTTCCAGTTCTGCTTTTTCCACTGCCTCCTCCTCCTCTTCTTCCAGCTCTCCCACTTTTGTCTCCTTAGCCAAGAGAATTTCTGATTTCTCCATTTCTTCTACCTCATGTTTCCTGTCAAGTTCATCGTCCTTTAATTCCTTCCATTTTGACTCATCTTCCTCCTCTCCTATTCCCATATCCTCCTCCTCGTCCTCTTCTTTTGTTTGCCTGACAGGAAGCTGTGCCCCTTCCTCCTCCTCCTCTTCCTCCTCATCTTGAGTTGCTGCTCCCTCATCCTCAAGCTTCTGATCCTCTATTTCTAAATCTCCAGCTCTCTCTTCTGTGGGTTCCTTGTCTTTTTCTTCAGTTGTCACTCTTGACGCGGACTCCTCCTTTGCTTCCTCCTTCTCGTCTGTCAGAGTTGGTCTCTTTGTCTCTAGTGCAGCTTCAGTATCAACTGGTGGTATAAACGAAGTAGGAACAGCTTCAGCTTTTTTCAGTTCCTCAAAATCCTTGGTGAGGTCCTCCGGCGTGGAGGGAGCAGATGTGCTCTCAGCAGCTCCGTTCTCGATTGGTTCAGCCTGAATCTTTTCAGGAATCGGTTCCTTCGACTTGGGTTCGGTAGCTCCGGTAATCTTGGCTGCTTTTGTTTTGCCCGTTTTAGCTTTATGTGACACTTTTGCTTTGTGCAGTGTCTTTCTCACTTCCGGGGTCAAGGGTTTGAGATCAGGCTTAGTAATTTTTCTCAGCTCAGGCTTGGATGTGTCCTTCTTTTTGTCCTCTTTGGTCTTCACATCTTTCTTCTCATCCTTTTTAGAGGACTCATCTTTCTTTACTTTCTTGATTTCTTTCTTTTCCTTGTCTTTTTTCTCATCCATTTTTGACACCCTTTCCTTGGTGTGCTTTTTTATGGACTTCTCTTTCAAGAGTTTTTTCTTTTCTGGCACGTCGCTTTTGGATTTGATTGCTTTGGTCACTTTTTTCTCAGATATGTTTTCCTTTACAGAATCACTCTTGGCCTCTGTGGCAGCTGACACCTCATCTTGTCCATCACTGTCTTTCTTTGTGGCTTTCGCTGCTGTCTTCGGGGAGGATTTTAGACTCTCTTTGCTGTCAGTTCTTTGTTTCAACTTTGTCTGTTTTAGAACAGAGGGAGGCGCTCCTGCGGCAATGTCTTTTTGTGTGGCTACAGGATAACGCAAAAAGTCAAGGTGCTTTAATTTCTCTAGGCCCTCCAGGATCTTGTTCTGTGGTGCATTTCCAGGAAACAGCACTCTGACAATCTTTTCTGTAGGGTTGGCAGGAAGCCACACGACTAATGCTGTAACTGAAGTTAGGTAGGGCACAGATATTTCTCCTTCTTTCCCGTTTGGCAGGACAATACCGGTTTTAGCCTTGCTGTTGCCGGCCCACTTTTGCATTAAAAACTGCATCTCTTTACTGTCTTTCACTGGATTTAGAACATACATGTCTAACTTGCCCACTCCCATCTTGTGGAAGAGGGTAATGGGTTCAATGGTGTTGCTAACCACTCGAAAGAGAGGCTCAGGCTTGATTCCAAGCTTGTTAAGGTACTGCAAAGTAAGCGAAGCCTCCTCGATGCTACGCTTGACTTTAAGATGCGACTCTGGCATACGAAGCTTCTCGGGTACATTGAAAAATACCACACCGAGTTCTGGAGAGATCAGATTCTTCATCCAGTCACTGTAGTTGGTGGATCCTTGAGACTGCTCCTCTTCCTGCTCTGCAAGCTTCCTCTGCAGAAGCCCGTTGATACCTGGGAGATTGTCAGCACCAATGTGCGTTAGAAGCACTGAGTCAATGCGGTCCAAGTGACGAACTAGCTTCCAGAAGCAGGATTTCCGCTCAGAGCCTCCATCCACTAAGATGTTGAAGCCATTCACAGCAAAGAGAGCAGAGTCTCCTCTTCCACCAGGAAAGATGTAGCAGCATGGTTTGGACAGTTTAAGGAAGCCTCCAGAGGTGGGCGGCTCCAGGAGGTCAAACGGTGAAGGGACATCAACCGTTTCAGAGATGTACTCTGTGAACTCAGTGACACCCTCCATCTTGGGGAGAAACGGCTCCGGGTTTAGTTTGTATTCAAGGAACTCCTGCAGGGTCTTCTGCTGTCCCAGGGAGCTCCAGCCCAGCTCCCCGCGGCAGGACACAGTAAGTGTTGCCTGCTGCTTGGGGGCTGCTGTTCCCAGAAATTCACTGACCTGTAGGAGGCACACAAAGACATGGGTTAGATTTGTTGTGAATGTATTTTACATATTTACCAAAACTGAAATAATCTTTCACTTGTTTTAAACACTTACATACAAAGAATAGGCTGGATTAAAGTGCTGGTTTGAACTGTTTTAAGGGAGATTTAAACCAGTTTGCACCAGATAATACCTTTCTAAAACAGGATTAAAATGCTCTAAAACACTATAAAGTGGTTTGAACTGCATTTAAATTTAATAAATTTGAGACATCTGCTTTGTCTGGTTATTTAACACCAATTGAATATCTTTTTGGAATGTTTTTGGCAAAAAAAAGTCTGGAACACATCATTTTAATGATTTTTTTTTTAATCAACAATTTTCTGACATTGTTTACAGCAAGAGTCTGAGACAATGTATTGGACTAATGTGTGAAAACAGAAGATTTGATAAACTCCTCTGTTGCCTCGTTTAACATCACGGTGCTGCTGCAGTTCACACACAGCCCTGATCCTTTGTTACTAGCTCATATCAAATCATGCATGCGTATGAATGTCTGCACGTGAAGATGTCACTGGGTTGCTGTGAAGTGTAAGTCAGCAGCAGATCTGACTCACCCCAGAATCAGCAAAGACACGTGTGAAGGTTTGGTAGGTGAAAACCCCAGTTTGAAGAAGGAGGCCGCCGTGATCGGAGCTCTGACCGCTCAAAATCAGGAGCTTGTGTCCTGCTGAGTCTGTGATTAGAGACTGGATCTGAGACACAAGACACACACAGGGAGGCTTTTTTAAGACAGATGACACACACATGCAGCAATGTCAAATTAAACTAAATGTACAGTTCTGGTCAGAATTACTTGTAACCCTTATTTAAAATATTTTAAGAAGTTGACCACTTTATTACAAACAGAATTATTAATACATTATCCAAAGTTATTGAATAGAAGCAACAAAAAAAAATGTTTTCATATAGTGAAATAAAAATACAAATATAAAATGTATGGGACAGTTATTGGCACACTTGGATGACTGCACAGCAGAAAATCACTTTCACAGCCAGTTATCTTTAGACACATTAGGGGATGGACACATGGACATTTCCAAGCCAGTGCACTTAATTTACACCAGTCATTAAGAAAAACAGACAGTATGGCACTGTGGTAAATCTTTCAGGAGCTGGCAGTTTTCAAAAACTGAGTGACTATGCAAGAAGAAGACGAGTGACGGAAGCCACCAAAACACCTATGACAATTCTTCTGTGGCTGTGATTCCAGGCAGCCTGATTTCCGAGGACACGTGCAATCCAAATCAGATCCAGATTTATCAAACCACCGAGGTAAATATAATTTATGGCTGCACATTAAACATAAAGGAAAAATAAACATATTAAAAATGTACTATTCCTCAACATTTATTTTTTTTTTAAGCCTGAGGGAACATAATGGACCCCTCCTTATACCATAATTAACATTTATGAGGAGGTCCAAGGGAATCAAGAGGGAATAAAACTAAGAAGAGGGAAGAGGGATTTGATGGAAAGAGAAAAAAGATTTGGAATTTAAGAGGGATTGTGATTGTTATTGTTATACAGGGCATCCGGAAAGTATTCACAGCGCCTCACGTTTTCCACATTTGTTATGTTACAGCCTTATTCCCAAATGGATGAAATTCATTTTTTTCCCTCAATATTCTACACACAATACCCCATAATGACAATGTAAAAAAAAAATTTTTTTTTTTAGATTTTTGCAAATTTATTAAAAAACAAAACAAAACTAAGAAATCACATGTACATAAGTATCCACAGCCTTTGCCATAAAGCTCAGAATTGAGCTCAGGTGCATCCTGTTTCCACTGATCATCCTTGAGATGTTTCTACATCTTAACTGGAGTCCACCTGGGGTAAATTCAGTTGATTGGACATGATTTGGAAAGGGACACACCTGTCTACATATAAGGTCCCACAGTTGACAGTGCATGTCAGAGCGCAAACCAAGTAGGACGTCAAAGGAATTGTCTGTAGACCTCCGAGACAGGATTGTCTCAAGGCAAAAATCTGGGGAAAGGTACAGAAATATTTCTGCTGCTTTGAAGGTCCCAATGAGCACAGTGGCCTCAATCATCTGTAAATGGAAAAAGTT
>CABFOU010342692.1:0-10169 GCA_900660325.1 Opsanus beta | reverse complement strand
CATAGAACGCGGCCTAAATGTCTCCACGTTTCATTTCAAACTTTTCCATTTACCGACGGCTATATTAGCGTGTTAAAATGAACCCGTTTGTCCCCCCAGAAAAAAAAAAAGAAAAGCTAACGAGCTTTGAATAAAGGCTGTTGTTTTGGACTCTGGTTAGTTTTATTTTGTTGTTTCCCAGAGTGTTGGAGCGCATTTATTAGGCACTTTATACGTGTGGCGAATCGCAGTAATGACAGCGGCGAGATGCTCACAAAGCGCCATGTGCCGTGCGGCTCTGACTACTTCCTGAAAGCATGCTGTGTGCTGGAAAGTTCTGAGAGAATTAATGAGTGTGAGACGAACACACAGGCAGAGCGTGTTTGTGAGCCACCTTCATTTATAATTACACTGATTTACATTTTATTCCATGTTTTAATTTACACCATTTTCCACATTAAAACTGAAGAACACGCCAAGTCATAGCCCTGACCCACAGACAGCACCCATCTAAAGGTCTCCTTCTGCACTTCAGTTGAGATTTGTAAAGTGTATGATGATGATGTCACAGTCTGGTAAATGTGTGGAGAGCAGGCCATCCTCAAAAACTGAGGAGTGAGGGAAGCCACCAAGACAACTCTGAAGACATTCCAAGCTTCTGATTAGAAATCGGGATAATTTCCTAAGTAAAGCTCGGAAGTCAAGAAGCCGGGCTGATTATGAAAGTTTCCTTCGTTATCCTAATAAAGTTAAATACAGTAAGAATAAGGTGAAAGCTGAATATTATGAAAATATGGTAAATGATCATAGAAAAACTGCCCAAAAAATTATGGCAGGTACTAAAAAATTTGGGCTATTCATCTAGATGTAAAACTAAATCAGACAATATATGTTTAAAAATTGATAACCAGATGTTTGTGGAAAAATAACAGTTGATGATCACTTCAATACATTTTTTACATCTGTTGTATCTAAGTTGGTAGAATTGTTACCAGTTAATACTGGTAAGTTTGGTATTGTGTATCTTAGATCTTTTTTTTTTTTTTTACCAGAAACTGAAGATGTCTGCTCAGGCGTTTCAGTTGAAAGCCAAGTCTGAGGATCAAGTGCATAAGCTTTTGTCAGACATGATACACACAAAGCTACTGGAATGGATGGCATACCAGCTAGGTTTGTCAAGGATGGGGCCAGGGTTATTGCCAAACCTTTGTGTCACATTATATATTTGTCATTCAGTACAAGAACGGTTCCTGACGACCTTAAATTGGCCCGTGTTGTCCCACTGCATGAAAAACAGATGTTGGTAATTACTGTCCGGTGTCGATCCTTAGTGTTATATCGAAGGTGGTCGAGAGAGGTGTGTATAACCAACTGCAAGAGTACTTAAGTAGTCATAATCTTCTGTATGAGCTTCAGTCAGGGTTCAGATCCTCGTATTCGACGGATACATTAATACATTTGTGTGATTACACTCGTGAACAGTGTGATCTGGGATTGTATACAGGTATGG
Source organism: Opsanus beta (assembly GCA_900660325.1). Taxonomy (NCBI): domain Eukaryota; kingdom Metazoa; phylum Chordata; class Actinopteri; order Batrachoidiformes; family Batrachoididae; genus Opsanus; species Opsanus beta. The sequence continues at coordinate 8,680 of CABFOU010342692.1, read as the reverse complement.
TCCTTATGGACATGCAAAAGGCGTTTGATACGGTTGACCATACTGTTTTGTGACAGAAATTAGAAGCTCTTGATGTGCATGAAGCGTCTGTTAAATGCTTTAAGTCTTACTTAACTGGTCAACATCAGGTTGTTGATATTTGCGGTACCATCTCGAGTGAAAAATGGATTACATGTGGCGTGCCACAGGGCTCCATTTTAGGACCGCTTCTGTTTCTGGTGTATGTCAGTGACATGGCTGGGGTGGTTAGTTGTAAACTGATGCTCTATGCGGATGATTCGGCACTGTTGGTGTCCGGAAAAGATATACTGCAGATAGAGGCGACCCTATCTATGGAACTCAAAGCTATCCACGAATAGTTGGTGGAAAATAGACTCTTGCTTCATTTTGATAAAACAAAAAGTATTCTGTTTGGGTCAAAGAGGAAATTGCAAGGGGGGATAAAGTCTTAAAAATCATACATAAAGGTACAAGCATTGTAGCAAAGACAGTTGTGTCTTATTTAGGAGTCAAAATTGACCAAACTCTATCTGGGAATGGTATATGTCAGAATATAATCTCCAAATGCTCAAATAAAGTCAGATTCCTGTACAGAAATGCACGTCAACTAAATTTGAACACAAAAAAGCTTCTAACATCTGCTTTAATACAGTGTCATTGTGATTATGCTTGTACTGCATGGTACTCGGGCCTGAGTCAAAGATTAAAGACCAGACTGCAGGTCAATCAAAATAAGGTTGTCAGGTTCTTGTTAAAGTTGCCTCCCCGATCCCATATTGGGGTTTGGGAGTTGCAAAGTGTTGGAATGCTGCCGGTAGACTATCGGGCACAGCAAATAAAGCTAAATCACATGTATAACATCAGCAGGAATACTGCTCCCGAGTACATGATTAGTCAGTTTCCACTGATGCATAGTGGTCACCAAACTAGAAATAGTTTATTGTCATACGAGGTTCTCCATGTTAAAAGCTTAGGTTTTAAATCTTTTAAATACACTGGTGTTAAATTGTGGAACAATTTACCTAGCTACATAAAACAGGCCCCCGCTAAAAATGTATTTTAAAAAAAACAGATAAAAAATTTTCTTATGTCGCAGGTTTTGTCAGAAGATCATAATAATTTTGTATTTTATTAATTTGTGTATATAGATGGCCTTGTAGCCAATTTTAAGTGATTTCAGGTTTTTTTTTTTTTTTTATGTGTCTGTTGTTTATCTGTGTTGTCATGGGGACCACGATGGAAATAAGTCTGTGCTTTTTTTGTGCCATCCTTGGCAAGTATATGTATGCATATTGTTATATCATATCATGTATTTTGCCAAATAAATCAATCAATCAAAAGTTGCACCTGTTAAAAAATGCCTCATGAAGAAGAAAAAGTCGTGTAAGTCGCACCTTTTTTTCTGTATTATTATCTATATATTAAAAGTCAAGTGGCTTGTGTATGTGCGTGGGTGTGTGTAACTTTGATCACGGAGAAACTGTGGAGAGCTGACATTTTCTGTTTGGTATGCTTATGTATTTTGGGTCAAGGACGAACGCCGCGAAAATGGAAAGTTGATAGGACTAATATTTTTTGGAGAAATTAGGGATATTAGGTAACAACAGTGGACAATGGACGTTGATATCACCATTAAACAGTCCCTGGTAACCAGACAAGCTCTGAACAAAGGAAATATCTCAACCTTGCCAGTTGTAAAACATGACATCAACTAAATGTGCCAAGTAATAAATATAATTATTCACAAAACTTTCTCATTTTAATTTCCTGCACTTTCAGTTAAAATCATTATAGAAACTTTGCATAATTTATTACCACCCTTGAAAAATGTCAGCTACCTATTTTATAAACACTACCCAATCTAGAACCCGTGGATCCCCACAGGCAATGTGCTAGTCAGCTCTTTAATCGCATTGTTGTTATGTGCTTTTTATTATTGGCATTTATTCTTTTATTATTAGAGTTTATTTTGTTTAGTGGTTTGATTCCTGGTAAAGTCCTTTATAAATACTCATAATAATAATCATTATTATTATTAATACTAAATGTCCGATTTTTATTTATTTATTTATTTTTCCCCTTTTCGGTATATAAGTTGCAGGACCTCCCAACTAATAGCAAAAAACAAAACAAACCGCGACTTACACTCCAGAAAATACGGTATTTTGTGTGGGTGTACTTTTGCCTCACCTGTGGGTTTCACTCATATGAGCTGGATTTATTTATGTCCATTTAACCACATAAATAAATAATGTCAGACTAACATTTTTTTTTTAAACTCATCTATATCAGTCAAACCAACTACGTTGTCCAACACTTTCTCTAATCTTTTCCGTAGGACCGTGCTTGACACTATGCAACATGCCGTCTACGTGTACGACATCAACCACGTCATCATTGACAACCTGCAGTTCATGATGGGACAAGAAAACATCTCATTGGACAAGTGAGGAAGAGCTGCACATGAAGCTCATGTTTTTCTTTTTGTTTGGGTTATTAGTGTTTGGAGAAGTGATCACGCCTCAGTGCGTTGGTTTAACAACCGTCAGATACATAAGTATTTGGACAGTGACACTGTTTTTGTAATTTAGCCTCCGTACACCGCCACAATGAAGTTCAAATGAAATACTCAAGATGTGCTTGTAGTGTGGACTTTTAGGTGTTACAACTGTTTTATACATAGTCTCTCCATTTTCATGAGGCCATAAGTAATTGGAGAACTGAAGGATCTGCCTTGGGTCTTGAATGGCAACCACTCAAGCACCGATATTGACAAAAATCTTTTCTGGTCCCATCCCTGCATGAGAGCGTATATTTTATATGAAAAGCCTTCAATTCTATTGTGGCGTATACAGGCAAAGCAGCAAAGATCGTCTCTGTCCAAATATTTATGGACCTCACAGTGTGTTTAAGGGAGGTAGAAAATATCTTAATAGGGGGGGAGACGAGGAGTACGTGAATAACTTGGGATCTATATGAACCAGGTTTGCGGTCCAGGACCACATCATTGGAGCATTTAGGAAGTTTGCCACCAGCAGCAGCTGCCACGTCACTCTGATCATTCACCCCCGGAAAGAGGAGGATGACCGTGAGCTGCAAACAGCATCCATCTTTGGCACCGCCAAGGTGAGATCTCAGTTGTGCTGGTGACTAAATTTAAGCTACTTTTAAGGCTTTGAATTGTGAAATAAGAATCTGTTGGATTGAGTCGGCACGCAGTCTTCTTTTAACAGAGACACCTTGACCTTTGACCTCCACCAGGCTAGCCAGGAGGCAGACAACGTCCTCATTCTGCAGGAGAAGAAGATGGTCACGTGTCCCGGGCGCAGGTACCTGCAGGTCACCAAGAACCGTTTTGACGGGGACGTGGGCGTCTTCCCGCTGGAGTTCAACAAGACCTCTCTGACCTTCTCGGCTCCCTTGAAGGGCAAGCAGAAAGTGAAAAAGGTGCTGAAGCCAGAAAATGAGGAGCTCCAGGAGGAGGAGGAGGAGGTGGTGGTGGCAAAGAAGGGAGAGAAGGCGGTTAAAAAAGAGAAGGCAGCCAAAACGGCAAAGACGCAACGAGCTGTGAAGAATCCTCCAACGGATAATGAAACTGTGAAGTAGTAATATGTGTTACTACCGTGTATTCGTACGATAATGAGGTGGTAGAGACTGTGGTTTTCTACTGACGTTGAACAGAGGTCGATTTTACCATTTCGCTGTGTTTTTGAAAGGCAGAAAATCTGATCCATTCGACACGTTTATCCCAAATCCACTGACAAAAGACTTGTAAGCTGTAATATGACACTATGTAATAATAATGTCATAACTGTGACGGCTTTGATGCGCTGTGGTGATGCATATATAATGTATGAAATAATTCCACCAGTACTTTGAATTTTTTTCCACCACCTGCCTGCATCCAGTGGAACAGGAACAATATGTGCATTTGCAGTGAAAGTTTGTGTATATATATGTTTTTTTTATATACATGTAATTAATAATCAAGAAAACCGGTTCTAAAACAAACATTTGATTATGAAATAAGTGTTACTACTTTGGATGAATGTTCACATAAGTGTCATAGGGTTTCAAAAGCTTTTGTACAGGTTGTACTGTATATGAATAAGACTGAATACTCTGGTCAATCACTTCAACTTGTTCAATTTTATGAATAGTGCTCTGATTGAAATGGACTTTTTGTGGTAATAAGTATTATCACCATCTGTTTGTTTTTTTTGCCACAAAACTATTTGCTGTTACAGCAGTGTGTTCCCTACTGACTTTTTGTACACTGATTTACTTGTATTAAACTTGGCAAAAGTATCGGTGAGCGTGAAGTCACTAAAACAGTTAGGTAGGGTAAGTATAGTATCAAGGATGTGGGCAACTTGTTTAGGGTTGAATTAATAGATTTTAAAAGATTTTGTTGGCTAATAAATCTGTTGACCCCGGTGAACTTTACCTTCACCCAAATGATTGACCCTGGCAGTTCCAGAACCCACCTGCTACCTACGTGTGCCAAGCTTGATCCCAGTCTAATTTAAAATTAAAGTTGCCAACCTTGACCCCCATTAGTATGATCTTTGTTAAAATTAACTTTTGAGGTGCTATTTTGGGGTGGACCTTAATCCATACACCACATTTGTCGTACAAATTGGTGGAAGAATCTGGGAAGTGTAGGCCAACAGACAACCTCAACCCCAAAGACTGACCAACAAGTTTGATGTTGCCTTGGCAATTCTGGGACTCACCAAAATTTTGGCTTTTGACCCCAATGACTTTGGCCTTTGCCACAAGGGTAATTCTGGGGTTGACCTTTATCCAGGTTTGGTAGAAATCACACAAAGAACATGGGAGGTGGAGGCCAAAGGACAGACATGACCTTGATCTTGACCCCAAAGACTGACCTCAAGCAAATTTGACCTTGCCTTGGCAATTCTGGGACTTGCCTAAATCAAAAAATTGACCCTTGCCAAAAGGGTCATTCTTGAATTGACCTTCATCCAAGGACCAAGCTTGGTAGAAATTGGACAAAGAACCTGGAAGGTGTAGCCCAACAGACATGGCCTTGACCTTAATCCTGCCGACTGACCTTTGGCAAATTTGACTTTGCCTTTTAATTTCTGGGACCCACTAACATGTGTGCCAAGTTCACTCAAACTGGAGTGAAAAAAAAAAAAAAAAGACTGACTGAGGGCAATTCTGGGATTGACCATCCATGGTAGAAGCTTGGTAGAAATGGGCCAAAGAGCCTGGGAGGTATCAGCTGACAGACTAGACCTAAGACGCTCGCTTGGGCAAATTCTGGGACCCAGTGAAGGTAAAATTTTGGCCTTTGATCCCAATGATCGTGACCTTGTCCAAAACAAACCCTTGACAGGGAATTCTGGCGGTTGACCACCCTTAGCTTGGTAGAAATGCAGCTGTTCGCCGTTTTAACTTTTGGTCACCAGGGGGCAGTGTCCCATCAAAGCTGATGTTGATAAAACCTGACATAAGACAAAAATCATCCTTACAGCTGGAGTTTATATCTGACTGCAGACAGGTGTACTGGATTTAACTTTGTCTGCAGAGTTCAGCCGTAAATACTTTAACATGGCTGGAAATCTCCACAAATGTCAGAGTGATGTAAAAACTGGATATTCTGACCTGGACGCTGAGGCCTCTGTGGACTTTCAGACTTGTATGTGAAGCTCTCCTTTTATTGGTGCCGGGAAGCCTTTGTGGCATCGCGTTACATAATGTATGATTCAGAGCGAGTGACTTTTAATAAATGCAAATGGTTGGAAACATCACGTGAATTTTTCATGCGTGAAATCAAATGACACACTTCCTCCGCTGAGGTGCACAATCTGCAGCCTTCAGAAGTGAGAAAGGTTGAAATTATAGACTGTTTAATCACAATCAAAGGAATCACTCACACTTTTCCAGGACTTGTGCACACATAAAACCTGCATAACCCTCGATTTTAAGCATTTGATGTCGATCTGGGGGGATTTTTCGGCTGTGTTTTGCAGTTTGCCGAGCACGGGGCCTCTCAGTTGGGCTCAGATGTTTTCTTGCTCTTGTCTTCTGTCAGACCAGGTCAGGAAAGCACCAGACTCATTTTACATGTGGTAGCTGAAACTGTAAAATATTGTTATAAGCTGTGGGGGGGGAACAAAAAAACAGTGCAACTGATCAACATAAATCACCGGAGATGAAATGGAATCAGGAAAGCAGCTGCTTTTGTAGGTCCAACCACAGTGTACAAACTAGTAAGCTGGACCTGTGTCTGTCTGTCTGTCTGTGTGTCTGTGTGTGGACACATTCTTGTGAATATGATAACTTATTAACCAATACACTGCAGATAATTAACAATGACCCCACAACTACCTCCTGGGGAGTAAAATGAGCTGATTACATTTGTAGATTTTTGTGCATATAGTTTCATATTAAAGAGGATTTTTTTCAAAGGGCCAATACACAGTATGGAATTCAAAATTACACTATATGTTCCCTCTGATTGTGATTTTTGTTCTTCTTGTTAACATATCTCAGTACTCAGACATGATAGACAGTTCATAATTACATCATAGTTGTCCTGTGGGGAGTAAATGAACATATAATTTTACGTTTTTTGCATGTATATTAATGATGATTAAGTGTTTGTTTTTTTCCCCTTGTCAACACAATAACTTATTCCTATTGCATGGTAGAACATTTATAATTCCCACGTAGCTACCCATTGACGATTAATTGAGCTGATTACATTTTAGTGTTGTTTGATGCACATATTTGCATATTATTGACAAGCGATTTTTTTCTTCTTGTGACGACAGGACAATATTACTACTGCATGGTAGGCAGTTTATAATTCACCCATAGCTACGCACTGGTGACTAATTGAGCCAATTACATTTTAGTGTTGTTTGACAAGCAAATTTGCATATAAATGACACTTAAGTGATTTGTTTATTTATTTTGTGAACATGATAACTTACTACTACTGCACAGTAGGCAGTTTATAATTCCCCTCATAGCTACCCACTGATGGCTAATTGAGCTGATTGCATTTTAGTGTTGTTTGGAAAGCATATTTGCACATTATTTATGCTTAAGTGATTTATTTATTTATTTTTCCTGTGAACACAATAACTTACTACTCCTGCATAGTAGGCAGTTTATAATTCCCCCCATAGCTACCCACTGGTGACTAATTGAGTTGATTGCATTTTAGTCTTGTTTGGTGTGTATAATTGCATATTATAGATAAAGGAGTGTTTTATCCCCTAACAGCCATTACAAGAAAATCTCTAGGGGAGAGACTTTATAATCTATAGTGACAGAAGAAGGATGGCATGCAAATAAGACAATTAGGGTAATAATTTGCATAAATTATTATCCGCCACAACTCAAGAATAGTTGATAAAATGCAATAAGTAGAATGCATATTATGTGTACTACATTTACAGAAATGATTGACAGAGTGTTTATTTACAATCAATGCAATTTTTGTTTTGAAATCAAACGCACTATTGAGCCTCAAACGTGATGGGGCATTCCCCAATTCAATCCCCTTTTGTTTGGCTTGTCTTTTTCTTCATCCTTTCTTAAACGCTACGCTTTGCTGCTGTGTAAGTACACACTGCTGTCTTTAATGAGCACAGGCTGTGTGCTGGATGGGTCCCTGTGTCCTGTTGGCTGTGTGGGTGTGGGGGACTTCTGAATGGGCCTCTTTGTGTTGCACGATGGCGGCTGAGCCGCCTGCCAGGGCAATACAGGAAAATCTGAAGTATGTTGCAAATAAATGCATGTGCATGCATCAAATATTGGCACTCTGTAGCTCAGTTATCTTACAAAGCAATAGTTCTTGCATCAACCAACTAAAGCTCTCAAGTCCATTAGTGAAAGGTTGCTGTTTTTAGAGTCAATAGTTGGATCAGTGAAGTGCACTTACTCATGAATGTGTAACTACATTACACACTGAAACTGCTTTTGTTCTGCAGAGTGCAGTGCCGGGGCGTGTGAGTTTTCTCGTTTGATCAGTACCGGCCACTCAGAACACAGCTTTGCATGACTATTTAAATAACTGCCATGTGGAGAGCAACTCGAGTTACCCACTTCTCATCATCAACAAAACAAACAAGTGCAAAAGACCAAAAGAATTTCCACTTTGTGGAAATTCTATAGAACATGAGAGAATGTGAGTTAAAGTGAAAGTGTGCAGGATTTAGACACATTTATTAGCAGAAATGGAATTAATATCTGTAAAATGACCAGCAAAAGTAAATCAATGAGGGAGTGGGCCCCTTCATGTTGCCCCACCGTGCTGATACAGTAGCCCAAATGGGACACACTTACTTCTCCTTTTGCATTTTGCAGCACAACCAGAAGACTGAAGGAGCTAACCCTATGCTCACGTTAGCTACAAGCGACAGCTTGGCTGTGTGCTTAGGGTCATTGGGCCTCATTTATCAACATTGCGCAGAAACAGGTGTAAATTTTGGGTGCAAATTGGAAATACGCACGAGTCAACCCGGCATTTATCAACATTGCGCACCTCACAGATTTGATCGTACACACCTGCGGACGTTGATAAATGCGGCGGATGAAACTGCGTAATTAATAAAGAAACGCCCAGATATATTCACTGCGAGGCACTTCCACGCCCCGGTTTTGCGACACGGAGCAACAGCTGACGGCAAAAAAGAGA
>CABFOU010342689.1:0-10204 GCA_900660325.1 Opsanus beta | reverse complement strand
TGTAAGGGTGGAACAAGGGTCACAGAAAGAAAAATGCAGATGCTGCTATTTTTTTGAACAGCCTAATATTCCTTTTTCTTTACTTTCTGTTAAGTAATAACAAATTTTGATAAATTTTTCTTCATGTTTTGATTTGGAACAGAAGGTGCAGTGTTCATAATGCATTTGTGTGGATGAAAATAAAAGCTGTTCTGAGGATTCTGAGCTTTACTCACTTTTTTAAACACACTGCTATTATTTTGAACACTACTGTATAATGCATAAATAGTGAGATGCTCAAACTTGAAATGAAATATTCTCATATTTTGAGATGTGATTTAGGCATAAGTTTTAGGCATAATTATCAATATTAAAAATTTTAAATGTGCTTGAAACATTTTACTTCAGCTAATGAATGTACAATATATACAATTTTCATTTTCTGAAATAACAACATAACAATAGCAAAAATATTGAACTGTTTCACAATATTCTAATTTTTTTAGATGTACTTGTATTTCTATACATTTTAAATTGTTTTCTCTGCATCAGTTCATGAAGACTGTTTGCTTTTAATGAGTGTGGTTCTCTGCTCAGGTGTCTATGATTGTGCCACAACCATTGCACCATTGTCTAAACATACTACACTGTGACACAGTACTTAAGAATGAGCAATGAGGAATTGCTTGGAGGTGTTTAATTTTTACCTGCTGCAGCTGAGGCAACATTTATGTAACTATGAAATACACAACAGTCGAATAATCAATGAAAACTAAAAACATGTGGTTTAGTGTTTTCTTAAGACTTATGAGTTGGGAGTTTTGTGTTTTTGCCTGTTTACTGCAAAAAATTGTGAAATATGATCCAACACACTGTGCAGGCTGCAGTCTGTGCAATGCTCGGTTCAAAGTCATAAATGAAAGTAGTGCATTTAATCTCTCCTAATAAGCATACCGTCTAATCCTGCACGTCCTGTCTGATGATTTATGTGCGCTGGGTAAGGGACAACATGATTAGGAATTTAATTTCTGATGTAATAATAATGACAGATTGTTCAAGGTTTGAGTTCATTGTAGGTCAGACAACAGCAACGTGACCAAAAAGTAAGATAAAACTTTCTTTTAATCAGGAATGTCCAGGTGGTCATTGAGATTACCATTTCATTTGCAGTCTGTGTTAATAGTAAAATTCTGAGTGACAATTTGTTTGGTTTTATTTTCATTCATTTTGAGATGTGCTTTAAAATATGTCATAGCCCACATCCTGTGCAGAAGGGCCAAAGGTCAGGTTAGGACATGTCTGGGAGCATGCGCTGGTAATGTTCGTTGCTGCATCTGCCACACCATGAAACCACCACAAGTCCTAAACAGCAACCACAAAAGCAGACAACCAGTCGATTCCCACCTCTCAAGAGTAACCATTTATCTGCTGCAACCAGGTGAAACATGAGCATCCGCTTGATCTTCTGGGGTCCTCAACACGGAGGTACCTGTGTCCTGGATCATGCACAGAGAAATGTGCCACATGGCCAAAATAATGTAGCTGACATTACCTCAAAAACAAAATGATACGCCTCATCTGAGTCATTCCAGCAGCACCCAAGGATCCTCCAAAAATATCTAGCTGTCACCTTAGGTCACTGGTTATCCTCCAAGTCTTACAACCACACAGTAAGACAGGAAGCACTAGAACTCTGAAGACTTGAACCTTCGTTATCCAGTGAACTCATGACTCCATGAGTTCTTCCCAGGTATTTTTTGATTTCAAACCGAGGACCCAGAGGCATGAATGTCGTTCCCGAGATATATCTCAAGTTCAACACTTTCACCGCATACAGTTACATTTCTGATGGCCAAGTCCAGGAAGTCATTAAAAGTCAGGATCTTAGTCTTGATCCAGTACATTTAAAATCCCAGTCACTCCCAATTCTTCACTTAGCTTCTCAAAATCTTTAATCAAAGCATCTATTGATTCCACAAAGATCACAGCATTGTCCATGAAGTTGAGGTCATTAAACCTTTCTTCGCCAACAAATGAGCCAAAGCTGTGGGTTTCCATAACACTACCCAACACCCAGTCCATGCAAGAATTGGACAGTGTAGCAGCCAAAACACATCCCCGATGAATATCAATATTCACTGTCAAAAATTCAGAGACTCTGCCCCAGCACTCACACTGGCTGTGTATAGATCCCACAAATTGACAAAATGAGCCTGCTATTTTTAAGAGATTTTGTATAAAGTATGCCCTAAGCCTATTTCAAACATATCACACAGGCAACAGTTTAATACTTAGACTGGGCAGTCTGTGTATACAGTACACACAAAGTTGACATTGGGAAAGTCACTGTATTAACTCTTTGTCCCAAACAATCAGGCAATATTTGAAGAATGAACACTCTGCATTTTTTCTTAAGGTAGAAACTGCAAACAATGATGAGATAAGTGGGGCTGTTAGAAACACAAAGCTTTGGGACAAAGGTTCAATAAAGATATTTTTCTTTCACACCTTGTTTTTATTCATTGACTAACATTTTCTACTTTTCTGAAAACTCCAACACTTTACGTAATATTCACGTTCATACACTCAGAATGTTTGCACTCACAACTTCCTGAAATAAATCAGCTGTCACATTTTACATTTACAGATTCAGCAAATGCTTTTATCCAAAACAATGTATAATCACATCTACATACTGAACTTCCATGCAAGGTGCATTTGAAGACATGAAGAACAACACAATGGTTATTAGCTAAACATAAATGAGTCCGTGGCCAATATGACAGCAGTTTTACAGCCAGTCTGGTTAAAGCACACAGCCCATTCCAAGAGCCAAACATTCATAACCACACAAGACCAAAGTGTCCCTTACCACTCCTAAGTCTATAGGTCAGTCAACACCACTCGTGTTACATGAAAGTGCCTGACACATGACTGTTGTCTGATCATGAAACAGCACTTTATTACCACAAGGCAGGCTGTATTTGTACTCCGATAGTTGTTAAAGTCATTCTGCTTTCCTTTTTTTGGAAAGCCTAGGCATGTACCCTGTAATATGCAGGGAGTAGGTAGTTGGGTAGATAGAAACCACTCCCTCAAGTTGTTAATGCAACAACTCAAATACAATATGCTATCATCTCGTACAACTTAAAATAACAAAACAGAATGTTATTATAATCCAGTGAGCTTTGTTGAGCCACTTCAGTCCAAAAATCATGTTTTGTTTATGTAATATCGCCTAGATGTGTCTACCACCTGCTGGATGGTTAGTGGATGCTATGTTGATGATGTATTAGATTAGGTGTGGTGGTCAGTGAGACAGGTGTTTCTGCAAAGAAATGTACTAAATCAGATAAATAAATGATCATTTTCTGATTGTTTTACAAGTTACGTTCTAACACTCAAATATTATGCTCAGACTTGTTGAGCTGCTTTGGGTTCTGGTGTCCTGCTCTGCTCTGTTCCCCCTCCCCTCCTGTCTCTCCAGGTGGTGTGTCATGGAGCTGATTGACACACCTGATCCTCATCATCTAACAGCTGTATTTAAACCCTGGTTCTTCACTCCACTGACTCCGGAAACTCGGTTCTACCTGCGTGGTATTCTGGCCTCTGAGTCTCACGTCTAGTTTTTCTCCATCATTTTTTCCTGGAAGGTTCTAACCCTTTTTCCCTGTCTTTCAGTACGCTCCAGTCTTCAGCTCCAGTCTTCAGCTCCATTGCGGCCACCTGGTCCTGGCTCCTCGGTCAGCCGGTCTGGAAACCTGTTCACAGTTTTGGTCCAGTCGATGTCACCCTCCTCCAGCGTCTCCTCTTGGTTCAATTGCACATTTCAATACTCTGTGTGTGACTTCAATAAATTGTTATCTTTATTTAACCCGCTGACTACTCCCTGCATTTTGGGTCCTAAATCTGATTCTGGTTTTGACCGTAACAGGAGTTTCCGGCCGATCACATGGACCCAGCGGGAGTCGACCCAGTTAGCCAAGCCCTCGGCTCACAAGGCACCCTGCTCAGCCAGCAACAGCAACAAATAGCCACACTCATCAAACAGCTATCTTCACTAACTCAACAAGTTGCCCAGTCCGATGCGCACCTCGCTTCACTCTCCAACCAGGTAGCCCAGCTTACACAATCACCTCCTGCCGCTCAGTCAATCCCCACTCAGTCAGCCACAGTTCCTCCAGCCGCACCCATAGTTCCATTCACAACACCACCACAAGAACCATTTATCTGTCACCCGAGCCATTTTCTGGTAATGTCAATAATTGTGCTGCTTTCCTTATGCAATGTTCGTTAGTTTTTTCCCAGCGTCCCTCTCATTATTCCTTTGAGCAAAGTAAAACAGCTTACCTGGTTAATCTCCTTCGTGGGGAGGCGTTAGCATGGGCCACAGCCTTATGGGAATGACAGTCTCCCCTTACATCCTCATTTTCAGCATTTGAGCAGGAGTTTCGGATGGTCTTCGATCATCCGATGCGGGGGCAGGCGACCTCCAAACGATTATTATCCATTCGGCAGGAAGCCCGCAGTGTAGCGGCATACTCTATTGAATTCCGGGTGTTAGCCACCGAGTCCAAATGGAATGCCGCCCAATTCCCTCGACTCCCTCATTTCCTTATCCATTAAACTCGATAACTGTTTAAGGGAATGACGGCAGGAGCGGGGCCGAGGGGCGGAGCGGCCGTCTTCCTCTCCTTTTCCCCCGGGTCCCATGCCTTCTTCCTCGCACCCCACTGGGAATAGTTTCCCTGAGGCGTTGCTGTCCCCTGCCGAGGAGCTAATGCAACTCGGCAGGGCTCAACTAACAGCTGAAGAAATCAACTAACAGCTGAAGAACGCCAATGCAGATTATCGGCCAGGGAATGTTTATATTGTAGCAAGAAAGGGCATATCATCCGCAACTGCCCAGTACGGCCAAAAGAAAGGGCTCATCGAATCGGTGAGCCGCTCTCGAACCACAGGTGACGTCACAACGCGCACCCAAATCCCGGCCGTAGTTATGTTTAGAGAGCACACTTTTCACTCCCAGGCACTTGTTGATTCCGGCGCTGACGCCAATTTCTTAGATCACAGTCTGGTTAATGAATTAAAAATCCCACTCGAAGAATTACAGTTCTCCATAGCAGTCAATGCACTAGACAGTTTCCCCCTCCCTAGTATCACTCACCAAACCCTTCCTGTTACACTAATCGTCTCCGGCAATCACTATGAATCTCTTCGGTTTTTTGTTTATTCTTCTGACTCCCCACTGGTGTTAGGGCATCCCTGGCTATTAAAGCACAACCCTCACATAGATTGGCCAACCGGTGCAGTCACCCAGTGGGGCCAGACCTGTCACCTACATTGTCTCCAATCCTCCGTTCCTCAATTTCCCGCTTCCACTGAAACAGTTAGTGACCCCCCTGATCTGTCCAATGTACCCTCACATTATCACAATATCTTCAGTAAGAGCCAAGCAGTTTCACTTCCCCCTCACAGGCCTTATGATCGCCCCATCGATTTGCTCCCGGGCGCCCCCCTCCCGTCTAGCCGGTTATACAACCTGTCGCGCCCGGAGAGGGAATCGATGGAGCGATACATCCAGGAATCCTTAGCTGCAGGTTTAATCCATCCATCCTCATCCCCCGTAGGTGCAGGTTTCTTTTTTGTAGGCAAGAAGGATGGGACCCTCCGCCCTTGTATAGACTTCCAGGGCTTAAACGCATCACTGTTCGTAACAAATACCCAGGATTCTGCTTTTGACTCGCTCCATGGAGCTAAATTCTTTACCAAACTGGACTTGAGAAACGCTTATCATCTCGTAAGAATAAAAGATGGGGATGAGTGGAAGACAGCCTTCAACACAGCCCTCGAACATTCTGAATATCTTGTCATGCTCTTCGGTCTCACCAACGCCACTGCCGTTTTCCAAGCACTCGTAAATGATGTATTAGGAGACTTTTTGAACCGTTTTGTTTTCGTTTACCTAGATGACATTCTCATTTTCTCAAAAACACTCTCAGAACATCGACAACACGTCCGTTTAGTCCTCCATAGACTCCTCGAAAATCGCCTGTTTGTAAGGGCTGAGAAATGTGCGTTCCACCAGTCCTGTGTCTCATTCCACGGATTCGTTTTTCAACAGAATCAGATCAAACCAGGTCCCTCCACGATTAAAGCAGTAACCGACTGGCCAGTTCCCTCCTCAGTTAAGCAGCTTCAACAACTTCTAGGTTTCGCCAATTTCTATCACAGATTCATTAGAAATTTCAGCCAAATAGCCGCCCCCTTTACATCAGCTCACCTCCACCAAGACACCTTTCACATGGTCTGCTAAAGCACATCAGGCTTTTCAAACACTCAAACACCGATGCCCATGCCCACCCATGCCCCTATCCTGGTCCAACCCGATCCGGGTTACCAGTTCATCATGGAGGTCGATGCCTCTGACATCGGGATCGGGGCCATCCTCTCTCAGCGGGCCGAGGGCGAGCAGTTACTTCATCCCTGTGCCTTCTTCTCCCGGCGTCTGACTCCCGCTGAGCGGAACTACGATGTGGGGAACCGGGAGCTCCTGGCGGTCAAGGAGGCCCTGGAGGAGTGGAGACATTGGCTGGAAGGTACGTCTGTTCCCTTCATTGTTTGGACTGATCACAAAAACCTTGAATATATACAAACCGCCAAACGTCTTAATTCTCGCCAGGCCAGGTGGTCGCTGTTTTTTGGACATTTCAATTTTTCCATCACTTACAGGCCCGGAACTAAGAATGCCAAACCCGACGCTCTCTCTCGCCAATTCTCATCTCCAGACCACTTACCTACCCCGGATACCATCCTCCCCAGCCGGATGGTCGTAGGAGCCCTCACTTGGGATGCCGAGAGGGTCGTCCGGGAGGCCCACAAGACTGATCCTTGTTCAGGAGGAGGTCCTCCCGGGCGGCTCTACATTCCACCTGCAGCCCGTTCCACCGTCTTTCAGTTTATCCATAATTCCAAGTTTGCCTGTCATCCAGGAGCACACCAGACATTCAGCAGCCTTCTACAGCACTTCTGGTGGCCCTCAGTCCAGGCAGATGTGTGTGACTTCATCAAGGCCTGCACCATCTGTGCCAGGAATAAAGCATCCCATCAAGCTCCCTCTGGTCTTCTCCAGCCGCTTCCCATTCCTGGATGCCCCTGGTCGCACATCTGCCTGGACTTTGTCACAGGTCTACCCCCTTCTGACGGCAACACCACCATCCTCTCAATCGTCGACAGGTTCTCCAAGGCAGCACACTTCGTGGCCCTGCGGAAATTGCCTTCGGCCCAGGAGACCGCCGATCTCCTAGTCCACCATGTCTTCCGGCTGCATGGCATTCCATCTGACATCGTCTCTGACCGGGGACCCCAGTTCTCGCAAGTGTGGAAGACCTTCTGTTCAGCGCTTGGGGCCTCGGTCAGCCTCTCGTCCGGGTACCATCTTGAATCCAACGGCCAGGCGGAGCGAGCTAACCAGGAGTTGGGTAATGGCCTCAGATGCATCACATCCTCCCACCCGACCTCCTGGAGCCAGCTGCTGCCATGGGTGGAGTATGCCCACGAATGCTCAGCTACAGGTATGACACCTTTCTGTTGTTCCCTGGGCTACCAGCCGCCATTATTCCCTCAACAGCAGCAAGACCTCGCCGTTCCCTCCGTGCAGGCCCACCTACGGCGGTGTAGTCGGGTGTGGAGGACCGCCCGTTCCGCCCTCCTCCGGACGAGAGACCGGGCCGTACGCCATGCAGACCGGCATGGGACCCCGGCCCCTTCGTACCAACCGGGCCAGGAGGTGTGGCTCTCGGCCAAGGACATCCCCCTGCAAGCAGCTATGCTATGAAAGGGATTTTGTATGAATTAAGTCATAAAAGAAAAAGAGTGTGAGGGAGATGCTTGAGTGAGGTAAACAGTGAATGAGGTCTGTGTGAGAGAGAGAAACTGTTTTCACTCAGAAATGCACTAATTCAGAGAAATTTTCTGATTGTTTAAGAGCGATTACATCCTCAGACTCAAACATCAGTTGACACAACTCAGCAGAAATGAATTTGTATGAATGTAGCTGAAGTCGATGCTTCTTCCTTCTGTTTCTGTCTCAACATACACATGATTTTGAAGTCACATGTAGCTTGAAATGAGCTGTTTGTTTGTTTGTTTTTGCTTCTTTCGTTTCCAAATCATGGCCACAATGGCTACTGCTGCTTGCTGTTTTTTAATCTGTAATGGTGAGCACAGATATGATATAGCAAAAAAAGAAGGAAATTTCCACTCAAGTATTTTTAAAGACTATGACTTGTTGCAATCAGAAATGTTTCCTCATGTCCAATGTGATGACTGCGTCCATAGTCTCATCATAAAGATAATTTGTGCTACTGTCTGATAGCAGTACAATAAAGCTTTGACCTTATCTGTGTTATGTGATGAATCTGTCTGAAGATATTGCAAAAAAAAAAAACAGACAAACAAAAACTCACCTGTTCATTTTCTATACTAGCTTGTTCCCATTAAGGGTCACGGGGGGCTGGAGCCTATCCCAGCACTCACGGGGTACACCCTGGACAGGTCGCCAGTCTATCAAACATATTCACACTGACACCTAAGGTCAGTTTAGAGTCACCAGTTCACCTAACCTGCATGTTTTTGGAAGTGGGAGGAAGCCAGAGCACCTGGAGGGAACCCACGCAAACACGGGGAGAACATGCAAACTCCACACAGAAAGGATCAGGTCATACATGAACCTGGGACATTCTTGCTGTAAGGCAGCAGTGGCAGCGTTGTCCTATGAGTGGACATGTGGGTGTAAAAGTAACAGATTTGCTGTGATCTTGTGTGAAATGCAAGTGTATCCTGCACCGCTTTGTCCCACACTGGGCTTGAACTCACAATCCCCAGGAACCACAAAGCTAAAACCCATGGGGTCTAGTGTCTGTCGCTAGAGTGTCTTTTGGATTGGGGAGTGAGGTTTAGTTAATGTCTTCTGCACAGCCCCACCTGCTGGCGTTTTTTTACACATTCACTCAAAAAATAATAATGCCGAGTCCCAGCCACTGACATGTACACACAAACAAACACAGCCTCTGTCATTTACAGATCAACACAGACTCACACCAGTCCACTCCGTCTGTACCTGTGTCTCTCTGCTGTGCCTCTCAGGGTCTCTCTCGAAGCTCTCAGCATAAATCCGAATGGTTGCACCCATTCCTCCACTGCTCCCACTCATCCGAAACACCAGTCGTGATGCATCAGTAAAGATAATCCTTAAACCCTGGAAGCATATGATCATTATTGTTATTATTAAATGACATGACACCTTTACTTCTCTCTTATGGCCAAAAGCACCAGCAATCCGTGACCAAACTAATAAAAACTCATTTTAAATAACCACAATAACTAATTAATGGATTTGTGAAACCGTTACAAAAGGCTTTCCACCATCAATACAGCACAAGGAATTTAAAAACACACCAAGGTTTAAAACACAATCATCAAAGGGATAAAGACAGGGTGAACATAAAGACAGAATAAAATATAGCAATCTGCTTATAACCCACTCATGCCCAAAACGAAATAATAATAAAACAATTATTTTCTGATTAGAATATTTTAAGTTGGGATTTTAAGTTGAGATACGTGAATATTTATTTGATCATTAAAAACATCAAACAAAAGTGCAAAAAGGACATTCATAAGTCATAGGCCTGACGTGATCAGAACTGAACATGTACAGGGTGCATGGACTGCACATATCCACTAGATGTCGCTAAGATCGAGTATATCGCTGCACTAGCAGCCCGCAGTACTGTGAACTCCAGCGGTTTTAAAAGTGTTCTATTTTAGTTAATGAAATACATTTTTAATACAAATCAATCATTCTTTACAAAATGAGAAAAGTCTAGCCATAATTATGATTGTATTTTTTTCTGCAACCCTCTGCCATTTAAATAAGTAATTTCCTCCATAAGATGCTGGAATTCTTTAGCCATGTGTCTATTTTCTGTTTTGCTATTATTTTTTCTAATCTATTGATATATTTTCCTCTTTGATTCCTTTAAATCTTTTCATGTCTTTTTTTCTGCTTTTTTTGTCTGATTTTGTGGGACGGCAAGCTTATTGTTCCTGTTATTGCTGTTTGTTCAATAAAACCTCAGTTATGTGACAGATTTGGTTCATTTTATCCACTAAGTTCTAAAATGTCAGCATCTGCCAACCAAAGGTAATATTGCACTGCAAT
>CABFOU010342609.1:0-11346 GCA_900660325.1 Opsanus beta | reverse complement strand
TTATACTGGTTACTCACATAGTTTAAGTGAAGAGGACTGTGAGTTGTTGAACTGTTATCTAGACACCATTCAAAAGAACTGCTACTTTGAACTGTTTAACTAACCTGTGGATTTTGATAAAGTACTACACATTGTTTTGACGTGGGTTTCACGGCCTTCAGTAACCTGAGCCGAACCCAGTCCTCCCTTTTTCAAGTGCAGCTTTTATCAGCCATCTTGGTACTCCCTCAGTGAACATTGCACTCTGTTTGCTTCTGACGTCATCCGGTCTCACTCTGTCCCGACGTACTGTATTGTTCACTGTTCGTCCTCAAGTTGGCAGTATACTTACAGCTGCTTCTCACTCCAGAACTGTTAGTACTTTATCCTCTGAACCACTCCATCCACTCACCTTGTGTGTCCTCCTTCCCAGTTCAACCCTCTGGATCTGTGGTACCCATCTGGCTCTGGATTGTTTCCTGTCAGACCCTCCCTCTCCATCTGGGCTGCAGTTCCTGCTTTCACTGCCAGGTGGGCCCTGTCTCTCCTCAGCCAGTTCCTTTCATGCACATTTCATATTCATTGTACAATAAACCGGCATTGTTCGTTCCAGTAACAACCTGTCTGATCTGTCTCCTGCATTTTGGGTCCAAACCTCTGCTCCTTGCGGACCAGAGCATAACAGTCTACTATAGTCCTTCTTTCATCTCTATGGCCAAACCATTAACATAGTTACTGTACATGCATACAAGTGAAAATGGGCACTTGTACCGTAATCATAAAAACATGACACGATATTCATTATAGCTATCGCTACCAGGTGTAGTCATAGTCCGCACCAGTCCCACTAACCTGACGGCCTCTTTCAGAATTGTCAAGTTGAGCCAGGTTAAATATTTATACCATGGCAGTTGTTGACCCCCAAAACGTGAATCTGCTGCAAACTGTGTATTATCTGCAAACCATTAATGAAAATTTACGCAAACCGTGAATATCCGTGAACTGTTAATAATTTTGCTGCAAACCGGAAATAAAATATCCCACAAAACGTGAACGGAGGTCTCGCAAAACGTAAGTCGCAAAACGTGAATGTCATTCATGATATATATTTTCTATCAGTTTAAGTAGCTTATGGATTTCAGTTTACAGATCAATTACTTCAGGAAATCTTCATCACAAACCCTATTTCCGCAAAAATATTTTCTTTTCTTTGAGGGGGGGTGGCCCTACACACAGTGACTATTGACCCAGCAGCCAGGCACTCACAGTCAAAGTTTGCTATTCGTCCGGTGGCGGAAATGTGGCACAGCGCCAGGTTGATTAATGTATATAAAAAAATTAAAAGTATAAAAAAGGACTCATCGTACAAATTGAGCAACCAAGCAGAAGGTCTTTTTTTTCAAATGATGTTTTTCCTAGTCTCTTCTGCCTATGAAGTTGCAGGAAATGGCTTCCATTGGTATTTAAAAAAGGCAAAATGCTATAGCTTCTCCTCCGTTTGAATCAAAAAACAAACAAAAAAATTCTCTGGTGATACCTCCCCCCCCCCACACACACACACACACACACCTAAGCACTGCTGTACTCTACATTTCTGGGGAGAGCCCTGTGTATGTACATCTATCTCTGCCAGATCTATATCAGGGGGTGTTCCCCTGATGTTTGGCACAAGATCACAGCAGGCAAATAGACTATTTGCGCCTTATTCAACTGATGATCGGGTGGCTAGACATCTTGCCACGCCTAGTGTACCCGGCGGCCGCTGGGCAAATAGACTTGGCCGTCACTACATCTGGTGAGGCAAGTAAGGCAAGCCCTGAGTGGGTTCATACTTCTGGTGGCAAGCGCTCAGCCCCAGGACAGTGGCAGGTGGGGAGTTTGACTGGGGCGCTACACCTGTCAAAAGGTAACACGCGCGAGTCAAGGGGTGGCGCAAAGCCCCGTGGTGCAATGAAAGTGAGAGGCGTGCAGTCATAATCACACAGATGGTAGCGTCACACCATTGGCTCCTCAGCCAAGCACATATGGTACACCAAATTGCGAAGAAATTCATGTTTTTTGGAGATGTAGGTTCACGTTTCGGGAGATATTTTTTCAGTATTCACGTTTTTGCAATTCATGGTTTGCGGATAATTCACAATTTGCAGCTGATTCACGTTTTGGAGGTTAACACAGTGCTGTATATTTTCCTTCATAGATATGTAAGTTTCAACTCTTCCATTTCATTGACTGGTGATCTTACATTTTTGAAGAAAAGACTTGGCAGTGAAGGTTTTTCTAGGTCTTTCTGTTGCCTTTTACTGTAGCCTTGATTTTGCTTCTTCTCTGTCTCCTATGTTGCTTTCCCGGTGAGACAGTAATCAATGGGGACCTTGGCAGTTTGTCTGTCTCTACCAGTATAGCCTAGCCAAAATTGTCTGAGTTAAAAACACAAGCTCTTTACATCAAAGTGATGTTTAATAGTTCACGTTGACTGTATGATATGTTTATGGATTACTATGGTAAACAGTCTTCAAAGATAGTGCCTCACAAAGGCTCTTGGCTAATGTGACAACATGTGCACATCTATTTGCTTTTTAGCTTGTTTTAGATAGTGTTAGCTTTCTATTCAGTTATCCTTCAATTCGGTTAGTATTGCATTCAGTCACCATGGGCAGCACAGTGGGGCCTTAGCACAAATGCCAAGGTTATGGGTTCAGGTTCCTTTCTGAATGGAATTGTCTAAATGACTTTTATCTAGCACTCTGGTTTCCTCCCACCTTCACCCAATTCAAAACCACATGAGCATGGACAGACACTGGTTTGGTACTAAGGTGCCACTCCCATTGGAATGTGGCGTTATGTAGGCCTGCACTCCTCTGTCTGATCTGTATGTTCACAATAACAAGGCAAAACATCTATGTGGAATACTTGAGTGAGGTACACTCACTCACTCATCTTCAACCGCTTACTCCAATTAAGGGTAACGGGGGAGCTGGAGCCTATCCCAACAGTCATAGGGCATGAGGCGGGGTACACCCTGGACAGGACGCCAGTCTGTTGCAGGGCCACATATAGACAAACACATTCACACCCGCACTCACACCTATGAACAATTTAAAGTTTCCAATCCACCTAACCTGCATGTCTTTGGATGTGGAATGAAGCCGCAGCACCCAGAGGGAACCCACGCAAACACTGGGAGAACATGTAAACTCCACACAGAAAGGCTACAGGTGGAATCGATCCCATGACCTTCTTGCTGTGAGGCAACAGTGCTAACCGCTACGCCACCGTGCTTGCCCAGTGATGTACACAACAAGCCAAAATATATGTGGTGCTGGGTGATTTTTAGCAATCCTGTTGTAGAAATGATTGTTTCCCAACAGGCATTGTAAAAAGTCACTGTTGTATGCAAAGGTGCTATTTTGTCACCAATATTTTCTTAGTATCTATTGTATATTATAGTCTAAACACAACAATTTTGAATTAAACTGAGGTCTCTGAGAGCATTTCTTGATCGTAAGTCTGAGATTTATAGACTCAACTATAGAACTTGATATATTTGATCCAGAGAAGCGTTATAATCCACTCTTGAACCTCTAATGGAAACACAGGCCAAAGCATTCTTAACCATGACTTTTTGTTTTTTCACTGTGTGAAACGTACAGTATTTGTGATGTAACTTTATATTCCACTGATACAATGTTTAACAGCTGCTTGTGGAAGAAAAGAGTGCTGGACAGCTTAAAGTTAGAAGCTAGGCACCCTACCAATGTAAACCAATTTTAAAATTCCAATTACATTTCAGCCCCGGCCAGTAATAACCAACACAACATCAGAGTGTCACAACTTTCCTCCTGTATTCAAATGCTGATGGTAGAAAAACATCATGCCAGTTGTCAGAATCATTATCGTCTGTAGTAACAGATGGTGGCTGATGATGTGAGGCGAGACCATTTTGCAGTGTTAACGAGAAGGACAACAATTTGCTTAACTGAAATGTAGAACAGTGTCTTTGCATTGTGCACAAAGTGCTATTAAATCAGCAAGGTCTGGCTCTGACTGGGGCATAAAAAGTCAACCTTTTGTGTTACAGCTTAACTTCTTTCTGGAATATCACGGTATCCCTTTTGTCTGATATGAAACTGGGTGTCTCTGAACTGAGAGGATCAATCCTTTTCTGTCCATCTGTCACATTGTTCAAGGTAAATCAACATCAGGATTGTTTTTGTCTGTGATGGTTTTAGGAGGACTGGAGACCCCTCAGCAGGGAACGATGAGCAGGTAAGGTGTACACAGGAAAGGCAGTCCGCAAAGTAACAGTGTCCATGAGGGAATTATCAGATGATCCTGTAAAACAGGCAAAGGCTCAGAGCACAGCCAATCTTTATACCAGGCAAATAATCCAAAGGATGGCAGGCTAAACTCAGGACAAAGGAAGGAGGTATGGGTCGGCAAAAGGAATCCAAACACCAAGACACAGCACGAGAAGCCAAACATGGGTGCGAGACGTTCTGGAACTCGAGAGAGGGACAGTGAACAGCTAAATCGTGCTTGAGACACTAAACAAGGGAATGAGCGTGCATGTGAAATAGAAGTCCGAGGGCCCATGAACAGGAAAAAAGCTGCAGAAACAAACAGACCAAGTGAGTGAAAACAAAAGCACCACTGAAACTGAACATGATATTGTCCCCCTTGGCAAGTGGAAGAGTTGAAAATGTTGTACTATGACAGCACATAATGTTGCAGTGTGTGGCTGTCGCTCTCACAGCCAGCAGCGGGGGGATTTTCCATAATCTCATCAAAAACAATCCAACATCCAGTTTACCATCTGCAGGACACCGCCAACATGTGAATACAGTGTTAAACACCATCATAGTGTGAAATCTCTTCCCTCATAAGAAAAATCACTCTTATTAGAGTTGAACAGGTTGATTGTGCACTATGACTGTGTTCATTTTATTCCACAGGTGCGTCTCAGAAAATTTGAATATCATGTAAAAGTTCATTATGTTTTGTCAGATGTTTCAGAAAGGGAAAATATACATTTTAGACTCATTACATATAAACTAAAATGTTTCAAACATCTTTTATTTAATTTTGATAATATGTATTAGTATTATGATGTGTCTCAAACATGTAAGAGATTGCCTGGCATTTTAGGCTCAATTTGACCCTCAAAGCTTTAATGCAGATTCTGTTCTCCCAGACTTTCCTCTGGACTTGAGCTTTGAATTCTTGTGCCTTGATTAGCATCTGACACGAGCAACATAACCTTTGGTCGGCTTTTTGAGTCTCTGTCCTTCTATGGTCTATATGGGCTCTTTTTTTGCTTTTCCTCTTGCTCAGTTCTGCACCTCTTCTCTCTCTGTACTGGCATCAGCGCTGGGCTCAGAGAGGCCTCCGGAGAGGGGGGAAACTTAAAACAATATGTTGTAGGTAAATAAATGCTCTGTCTGAAAAAGAATGCAAAACAGACCCATAGCCCTCGGAGCGACATGTGCCCCAAATAATGCCCTAATTGCTTGTCTGATAATACAATAATAATGCTTCAACCTCTCTGAAGTCATTGAGTTCACTGTGGAAACAAGCAACCAGCACTCTGAGACTGAGGGAATATCATCTGGAGCCATGTGGAGACTGCACGTGAAGCAACTGCGTGTTTCAGAGGCAGCTACAGAGGCTGCATGTACCTTTTTATGATATTTCACATTTTCCCCCACAGTGAGAATAAACACAAAACAAGCTGGAATGCAAAATTCGGCAAAGCAGGTTGATATTATGCAATCAGGATTATAGTATGGATATAAGCCTGAAGGTCTAATCTTAGCACCATCTCAATCAGAATCACTGTCTAACAGGTTCTGTTGGCTGCAGAGCAGATTGGTTATTAATACCAGATGAGAGTCTAAACTCTGAGCAAATGTGATTTCACGTGGTCGACACAGGAACAAAAGAAAAGAGAATAATACCATACATATTCAACTGGTTAAAAAAGTATTCTATTGGATTAGATTAGATGGAAACAACTTTGAAGCACTTTTTCTAAAATGTTTGCTTGATAGAACCTTCATTACATTGTAAATCTTTTATAGCATCATTGCAGAATTCATGCAGAGGTACTTGCATGCACAAGTTCATGTCAGACCCTGACCTGTTGTTTGGGTATGTTAAATAAACACAAGGGCTGTACCGGGAAATATAAGATTGCATAAATCTAGTATTTCTACTTTGTTAATTCACACAAATGGGGTATTGACATAAAACTTAGATAGACTAAAGATAGACTATGTCATGGCAAAGACATTCATTCATCAAATGGATGTCGTTGCCCTGTCAAATAAGGGTTTGTATAGGAAGACACAGATAAGGTGTCAATTATGACACTATAGCTATATAGAACGTTTCCATAAGAATGATCCATCACAACTGGCAACTGAACAAGACCTTCCCCACTGCCTATCTCCCAGGTGGGAATGAACTCTTGGTCTCACCAAGTGGTTGTCAGTTGGGACCCAGGACAGGTCTGTAGGGTGGTGGATGTGGCAACGTTTATGACCTAGTGTATTTTTCTAGACTTGTCCTGACCTTACCACGGCAACATATTAAATATTTCTGTGACGTGCTTCTCGTGTAGCTTTCTGTACCATCTTACAATGGTGGTGGTGCCACACGGTGGTGGTTGAATGCCATTGGAAGTGGTTAATGAATTACTATACATCACATACTGAAGACCATAGCTCATAAGATAACGATGCCACATTGGTGACTGACTGAATTTTAGGAGTTTGTTTTTTTGGAACTATTGCAGCACCCAAAGTTATCACTGCTCATGGTTGTAGGCTAAAAGTAAAAAGCAAAAAGCAAAAATACATTTATTTCTCAAGCATTATATAGCTATCAAGTATGTTCAACTACTCTGTCAGGACTTGAACTCTGACAAATTTCCATCCTTGTCAACTTTCAGGGAGTGTAAGTGCACCAGTGGTGAGTATAGTAGTATGTAAAGATGCTGTGAAACTGTCGAGGAAACTCTTGGATGGCGTCTCTCTTGAGTGGTATATCTCTTTACTATCCCAACACCTGAAAAGTCCATCGCTTTCAGGAAGATTTTTTTTGGGAAAGAACCAGTCAGCATGAGAGAAGGGAGCAAGCCAGAGAAGAAAAAGAAGCGGGAGTAAAACTGTTCCTGCGTCACGTTGCTTTGATTTGTTCAGCAGCTGCCAATGAAAATGATGGCCTGCAGATGGGTTTCTAACTTGGCTTCATGTCTGCATTGGCAAACCGCACTCTGAACAAGTGTAATCTTTATAGTATAATGGATACGTCAAAGAGCAATGGAACCAGCTTTTACTGATTTATCCATTAAAACTGCTGGCTTCCTCCCATCAGCTGATGTGCATGCTGCACAGGATGTGACAATTTGATTATTAATTCAGTCAGTTCCATTTAATGAGTTCAGTCTATTCCAGACTGGCGCCATAGCTTAACAGGAAACTGCATCTCTACTTGTGTAATAATGATCAACGATTATAGTTTGCCAGACAGAAGAGGGTGGCAGTTATATGTCCTCCTCTTTGTTTCTGACAAGGTTTTTTTTTAAAGTGACGGAAGGATTTCAACAAAATGTTATGGCGAGATACCCTTTGAGTCTTTGAAAAGTTGGTCCTTTTTGATGGTGAAGCAGATCTTTCTTTAATATGGCAAAACAGGTCTTCCATTAATCTCTTTCATGATATCACAAAGTTGCACATATGCCCACACCTTCTTTTGGTTGTAGCCCAAACTTTGAATATTAACAAACTGTATTAAGAAGGCCTCTGACCTAGCCAACTCTGATGTCGTTTCAGGCTGTAACAGGCTTACAACCCGGCAAACCTTAACTAATTTTCCCAAGCAGCTCATGCCTGGCTGCATTTGGCGCCAAATCCTAAAAAGCAGGAACACCACTCGGCTAAAGTTGGGAAAGCTCTTTTTTTTTTTTTTTTTTTTTGGAGATCAGCTGCTGCATCTCTGCATAACTCCAATGGATCTTTGTGTGCACTCCTGGTGAACTCGTCCTCAACTACTAACAAGTTGATTTAACTCTTTCCGTGCTCAGCATAAAAACTGGATGTTGAGTTGTGCCAAGCCTGCACTGGGCTGCTGAAATCTAAACACATCGGTCTGCGACGGCCAGGAGTCTGGCTAAATTCCTGAAATTTTGAGCATGTTTAAAACTGGAAAAACTTTAATTTTTTGACTTGAGTATGCTGAGCTGAGCATTACTCCGAGTCCGAGACCTCCCGGGCCATTCATGAGCCTTGTAATCATCACTCAGGATTCAGCACAAAACTTGACCGGATGTGAAAGCTGCCTTATAAAGGAATATTACTTATAACTTACACTCATATACTGCAGATTGACTGTAGGCGAGGATATTATGTGCTTATGTGATTCTTGGTTGTTTATTTGTTTGACTGAAGGCAAGATAGCTCAAAAATTGTGGTTGGCCATTATGACCGCCACCATATCCTATCTGAAAATCTGTCTTATTAATATTGCTGTTGTTGTATAAATGATAAATTTTATAATGACGAGAAAACATTTTTGGCAATCAAGCATCTCAGTACTGTACTCACCTTTGTTGATCACTTTCTTTGTGAAAAATTATTTTCAAAAAAATTCCTCTGTTATGATCCTGAGGTTCTGGTGGACCTTAAAACCAAAAGTTATTGAATTCCTGTTAATTTTGGCCTTTCTCCTCATGATATAAAGTCTGTGTGGTCCCAAGCTTCTTACATGTTTGTATTATATATTGTACAGTTGCTTGTGGTACCATAAATCTGTTCAAGAATGCTCCTAAGGTGGAATCTGACTTGGTAAAATCCAAAATTTTGCTGCAGAAGTCTTGATTTTAAGTCTTTAGATGTTTATTTTTTCCTGCTCTTAAATGCCAGAACCCCCTGATTCTTCAGTTTGGCCTTTAAATACAGTCAAAGGCTCTCCAGTAAGCCCCATTTCTGCCAATTAGTAATTTAGAAGCTTTAAAAAGTAATTCCATCAATTTCGGGAATCTTCCATGCTGTTTAATGAGGTTTTCTTCTTGGCGTACGTAAACCTGTGTTGCATGCGCAACAAATTTTTGGAAGAGTTCCGGCTTGTGTTTGTCTCTGATTTGCATAGATTCACATTTTCAGTGCTAATATTTTGAGAACCTTTGGCTATACTACGGCTGTTAAAGCTTAGGGGACTGTCAACAAGGCAAATTACAGCTGCCTAACTTTTGTTCAGTGCGTTCTTGCTGGAATACTCAGGAAATGACGAATAACTTGGAGTAAAAAGAATGGTGCCTAACCAGAACTCTTCCAACGATTTTGCATACATGCACCATTGTGTCATGATACACTGCATTATGGGTCATCATAAAATGCCGAATTGGCCATTGAAAATGTGACATTGTGAATAAACTGAAATGAATCTAAGTCCCTTCGGTTTCTCCCTCATTATCTCTCGGGGTCCAAGTTGGATCCAAGTTGGATCTGCATGACTCCAGTGTCGCGGTCTGATCGGTCCCCCATCTGATCAGTCCCCCTGCCTTTACTGCGCGTCATTTCAGAGCATCAGCGGCGATTAACCGATTATCGCCTCGTTTCTGCTTAAAACTGACTTAGAATGATTTAAGAGGTTTTACTTTGTAATCTGATGGTTAATAATCACGTTATTCCCTTTGATCGGTTTGGGTGTAGATTGTCAGACGCACCTGGTTTCATTAACCTCAGGTGATTTTTATGACTTACTGTAATTTATTATTAAATAATGATGAATTTATGTGGAAATGATTGGTGTAAAAAAGCTTCAGAGATCTGCGATAATTGGTTAATTGCTGCTGAGCTCCGAAATGACGCATGCACAGTGAAGGCAGGGGGACTGATCAGACTGGGGGACCGATCAGACCACGACACCGGATGCACTTCCAAACACAACTTCATTTTACATGGAGAATGGGCAAGGGTGGGTTTGAACCAGGGCCCTTCTGCACTGGAAACAAGCACGCTTAACTGCTTGCCCACCAAAAGAGACATTTTTTTGGTTTAACTTGTGTTGTTTGACAGAAAGGAATGTGCATTCCGGGAAAATTGAACATTTTCAGCAAAGGCGTATGTAAATCTATGCCTGCACATGTATTTCTTTTTCAGCAGTTTATGGAAAAGGCATTTCTCTCAAGGTTATACAAAAAAAGTGAACTCGCCCTTTAAACAGCAATCGTCAGAAATGCAGGAGAAGTTAAACATCTCCAAATGTTGTGTTTCAGGTGACAGGGAGGAGCCGTGCGTGTACCTCCACAGTCCACTCAGATATATAAACCCTGCTGAAGCCCTCACAAAGTTTGTAAAGAGTCCTCACGGGAAGCCTCCCCTCTGTGCAGCCCGTTCCACAGACTTTAGAAGTGATTCTGGAAACGCAGGCACGGAGAGGAACTGCGCAAGGACAGGTAGGACCAAACCAGCGCGCAAAGTCTCAGCGGGATTAACTCCCATAGTTTGCGCGCTCTGGGGAATCCTTTCACTGAGTTGATAACTTTGGGTTTTCTGATATGCAGGACAGCCCGAGAGACGTCAAGCCAAACATGAAACCTCAGCTGTTTGCTGCACTTTTGTACGTATCTTGCGGAGCAAGTGCACTGGCAACAAGTCTTCCAACTGCGGCCGCGCCGGTCGCCAATTTCACCAGTGTTGTTGGCGCAGCGCGCAGCCATGGAACAGACACAGCTTCTAAAAGCAGGAGGAAGCGTTATATTACGCAGAACGACATGCTTGCCATCCTTGATTACCATAACAAAGTGAGAGGGAAAGTGTTTCCCCCGGCTGCCAATATGGAATACATGGTGAGCTCATTTTTTATTAATAAGCGTGTGATGTAGAATTTGAATGATGCATGTGCATTAACCATGCACATGCATGGTTAATGCACATGCATGGTTAGCTGTGCAGTAGTTTTTAAAAGCTTTGTTTTGCCTGTAAATTTGACTAAATATGTGCGAGTCTCCTGCCAGGTTATTGTTGTGATTTTTTTAACAAACCAGAGTGAAGTTAGTTACCAGTTACTAGTTATTTATTCAGAAACCAGATCTATTTGTTGTGTGTTGTATGTGTGAATTCACAACATCGAGTTCGTACATGCGAACCAAAATGGAGTAAATTAAATTTTTTTCCCTCAAAATTCTACTCACAACACCCTATAATGACAACATGAAAAAAGTTTTTTTTTTTTTTTTGGAAATTTATTAAAAATAAAAAAAACTAAGAAATCACATGTACATAAGTATTCACAGCCTTTGGCGGGAAGCTAAAAACTGAGCTCAGGTGCATCCTGTTTCCACTGTTCATCCCTGCGATGTTTTCA
>CABFOU010342573.1:0-10194 GCA_900660325.1 Opsanus beta | reverse complement strand
TGGCAGGAGTGAGGTTTGAACCAGGAACGTTCCTCACCACCAACCCTGCATATATATATATATATATATATGGCTGCGACGCTACGCGCGCTCTGACTGGCTGATTTCTGGTCTGATATTTTCCCATATCAGACCGGTTACCATGACAATTGTTCCGGAACGCATATCACATTCGTTACAAACCAGAAAGCTAAAAACACAATTAGAAAAACCAAGTTGAACATGAACATACTCCCTAAATATCTAAAGAGCATCGGAAAAAGCTTACCAGCTAACCTGACTATCTTTTAAGCAAGCTCTTCATGGAGGTGAAGAAAGCTAACAGCTTATCATCTAAAATAATCAAATAATAAATTTAGCTTATTATTCAGTGACATCTTCCTTTATACGTATGCTATAACTTTTAAATTGCAATTATTACCACTTTAAAATTGCAAAGTAATGATTGTAATAACAATTTAAGCGTTCATATGCAAAAGTCTAAAAAACTTCCCCAGAATGTTATACAAAAATAAGGTCCCTACCCAGGTAACAAAATAAAGGTCCCAAAACATTATAAGAACGTTTGTCAAATGTTATCAGAACGTTAGCTGTAAAGTTCTCGGAATGTTTCAGAGGAAAGGTTTTTTTTT
The DNA here is from genome assembly GCA_900660325.1 of Opsanus beta. Classification (NCBI taxonomy): domain Eukaryota; kingdom Metazoa; phylum Chordata; class Actinopteri; order Batrachoidiformes; family Batrachoididae; genus Opsanus; species Opsanus beta. The sequence continues at coordinate 9,562 of CABFOU010342573.1, read as the reverse complement.
TTTTGGTACCCAGAACGTTTGATACTAAAATTAGCACAAATGTTTTGAGAAAATTAGGCCTAAAATCCTGGGAACGTTTTTAAGGAAAGCTTCTTTTTGGTTCCCAGATCATTCTGGTAATGTTACATAAAGTCACCTAAACATATGTTTCATCCAGACGTTCCCAGAACATTCTGGTAACGTTACCTAAAGTCATAGTGTAGTCATTCAAAGAAATTTGGAGTAAGAAAGACGGTGAGACTGGAATTAAAATATTTGTCAAATTTCCCTCAACTATAAACATGACTTGTCAATATATAAAAGGAAGTAATAACATTAGGAAAACATTCTAGAAACGTTTCTGATAACTATAACCAATATATTACGTTACCAAAACGTTATGTGTTAGCTGGGTAGTTGTGTGTAAACTTCCTCTTTGTCTTCAGCATCCACATTGTTAGTTGGTGGGTGATTATCCTTTCTGAAACTGGCTCCCATTCCTTCAAATTCTTGATTGCCTCTTTGAATATAAGAATTCCTACTCCTCTGCTGTGTTCCTCTTCTTCTCTCTCTCTTCCTGAGTATAAAGGGTTTCTCCTGTACTAGTTTTCACCTGTCCAAAAGTGTTCCATCTTGTTTCACTTAGGCCTAAAATCGATATGTTGAGCCTCGACATTTCCTTGCGAACTTGGGGCAGCCTTCCAATTTGATTTAATGGCTGTACATTCCATCTTGCTATCCTAGTTTTTCTCTAGAAGGTAAACAGGCTCTTTGGCTCTTGGTTTCACTCATGTGCATCATATCTGTAACATTGTTACCTGACCCCTGCTGGTTTCAGTTTCTGTAAGCAGTCACTTCACTGAATGGGTGATTAGTTAGTTGCTTTTGAACTGTTTATTCGTCTGGCCTCTCTCCTCCGACTTGTTCAGTATGGTTGGACCTGCCAAGTGAACCTGCCCGGCATAGCTCTTGGGGTCGTCAAGGCACCAGAGCCCCATCACCACAGCTGAGGCTGCAGTCCTCAAGGAGCAATCTTGATCGGAGGGGGAACATCCCGCTAGTCCGATGGTTCACTAGTACAAAGGTTCACTAGTCCGAAGGTACGAGTCAATAAATGAATATATTTTGATGCCAAGTTTCAGTAGCCTGCAATACTATCTGTATACTTACATGTGCTTTTCGTTTCAATTAAAAAGACGTTTCTTTCATCTGTGATGCAAGAGTGAATGTTACTTTAATTAAAAAAAAGTCACTTTGTTTTTAACTTCGCTGGTTATAAAGATGCACCGTACAATGTAAATGACATACACGTAATGACATGTTACATAATTAAGACTTTGGCATTTAATTCAAATGGCAGTAATCCAACCTTCACGGGTGACTGTGAATTGTGATATTTGGCTTAATTTGGAGTAAATACACACACAAGACTACTGAACGTTCAGACTAGTGAACCCTTCCCGATGGGAGGAAAGAAAAATGAATTGGTTGCGCTTGCTTATGGTGCTCAGTCATGTTAACAGCCAAGCGCCAAAGCTCATTTATGACAGCAGTTTGAACAGACTGTGTTTCTGTTGAGGGTGACTGCTTTTCCCAGTTGTTTAGAAACAAATTACGTGTGCCCTTTTTAAATTTTATTTTTTAAAGAAAGGACAGGGATGAACTACTTTGATCTGTACTGCACCTTGTTTGTGCTTTTCTGCCTGGGACCTTAAAAACCCATGGACCGGCTCATTTCATGCTCTATTTCTTGAATGGGTCGTAGAATTACAAACATTGTCTGATATTTTTTCCAGGCTGTCTCTGGCCGCAAGAATGCAACAACGGCCGTCCTTGAACTTTTCACATAGTGCGATGTGGCTCACCAAGACGTTCACTATGAGGAAACAGCCCAATGTTGCTGAGAGTTTTAGGGCCACAACCAAATGTAATGCAACATTTCTTTCACAATACTAATCTTTCATCTGGGACCACAGTGTATACTGACCTCAACACAGCAAAGACTGGCATAATTCACCACAAACTGGCACAAAAACTTCAAATAAATCATGGCACCCAGCTGAAGTACAGGGCGCCTTATAGGGCGTCCCACAGACTTTATCTGTGCAGCCGTCCGTGTCTGTGTTCCCTAACCTTTGAACCAGAAGCAAACAGTAGCACTTGGCGCATGTGCACTCGGAACTCCAACTTGGCTTATTGTGTAAGTCCGTACGGGGAGGGTCCACTAGTCCTAACCTTTTTACATTATTTGATGGTGTATATTACAACCCCAAACTGATTTAAAGTTCACAAATAAATGTAATACTTTCAAATGGCTAACCAACTAGATCCAGTTTTGTTCAATTTACCAAAAAAACCAAAACTATATGATTCTGTTGACATAGACCATTAATCACCTTTAATTGTACTGTTGTCTATAAATCTGTTGAATTGAAAATCAACAAATAATGGTAATTCACCATAATTAAATAATTTGTCACACTTATGTACCATTACTTAACCTACTTTAGTGCAACATATAGCCTACTAAATGTAAAAACAACTTCAACATGCTCTCCTTAATACTAGGACTAGCAGACCCTAGGACTAGTTGACCCTAGGACTAGTGGGAAGTTCCCGGTCCGTACATAGCTTTTCATTTTGGGCTAGGAGGAAAATATCACCTTGCACTGCATTAGTCCAGAGCATGCTACTACTACCATGCTTGACAGTAGGTACAGTGTTCTTTTGAAATCCTCACCTTTACTCCTCCAAAGATACCTCTTGCCACTGTGGCCAAATAGCTTAATCGTTGTCTCATCTGACCATGTAGGCAGCTGCAAATTTCAATCTAGCTGGAAGGTGTCGATTTTGGAGCGGGGGCTTCTTTCTTGATCGGCACCCTCTCAGTCCATGGCAATGTAAAACTTGCTTCGCTGTGGACAGTGATGCTGGTAGTCCAGCAGTTTCCATTTCATGGGAGGCCTGAGCCTTGGTGGTTCCTGGGTTGTTCCAGAACATCCTAATCTATTTCCTCTCATTTGAGGGTGAAAATTTGGGTCTTCATCCAGAACTTTGCAAAGTGGTGACACATCTTGTGGTTAGTGGTTAGACACATCTGACTAACTTGTACTTACGTACAGTTGTTTTAACTGATGATCCTGGAATATACAATTGTTTAGAAATGGCTCCAAGAGACCTTCCTAACTTTTTTTAAAGCTACAATTCTCCATAATAGACCTCTCTGAGTTCTTTGGACTTTCCCATTGTTCTGAGTAATGGTCAGTCCAATAACTGCTGTCAGACACATCCTTTTTATGCTGACAAAGAGAAACTACCAGTTGTAGTCAATCATGATCACTCAATCATAGGCTTTAAAAGACATTGTACAACCTTCGGCATTACTTATTGAAAGATTTCAAGGAATGTATGTATATATTTGATCTTATATGTATAATTTTGACTCCGTGTGGATTAAAGAACATCCAAAGTGAATTCAAACTTGTGCACCCAATTCTTGTTTTTGAAGTCATTCATGATGTATGCTGTACAATCATTCCACCCTGCCAAAAGAGCAATTCAAAGATATTAAAGCCAAAATTACCATGACATTCATGCCCATGAGTGCATGTAAATCTCTGACCACAATGGTATTTCCCCAAAGACCAGAGAAGGTCTATGTATATATTCAAATATAGTTATTTAGATATATTTATATTTAAATTGTCTTTATATAAAGGTATACAGTTATTTATGTGGACTTTAATTGCTTACCTGGACAGTGATTATTTATATATTATTTGGATTATTGTCGCCCTTATTTTTAATGTGCTTTTTGTGTCTGCACATTCTGCGTTGTCTTACAAAATTGGCTATTTGAAGACATTGAAGGTTTCTAAGTCTAAGAGGGTAGAGAGCATTACTGTTTTTCACCCTCTGATCCAAACTGATCCCACCATGCAAAGCGAAAGGTGACACAGTTAGTGTTGAACAGGTTTAATTCAAACAGCATTCACACAATACACTGTGTTCTTGAGGCACATTCACATGAAGTGCTAAATAACATCATGCATGGTCAAATGTGGGCTACAGCTTCACTGAATGAAATGGAAATGCTGATTGTAAATGAAATATTGCTTCGTTATTTGGCACAGTAGGAAATATTGTCTGTGTTATTTTGAACTGAATGTCAGTGTGAGGTGAAGAATACCATAAATCATGATCAAAACACTGATTAGGAACAAAATAAATCACAACAATGCAAACGACTGATGATGCTTTTAGGATAAGCTGATATTTCACATGATAATTCACAGTCAGTAGTTACAACAAAACAGCATTATCTACAGTGTTGTCAAGAATATCTCAGACAGAAAAAAAAAAAAAAAACATCAGCCATGACATTCTGAATTTTACAGAATCCTTGAGGCATTGTTTTCATTTTAACAACAAAAATCATAACGGCTATTTCAAGATACTTCAAGCTATGTGTCTCTATGGAGCTCTAATACAACACTGCTCAAGAGACGACTGCAGGTGGCCTCAGGACAAACATTAAAATTATACTTGGACAAATAAATTCAGAATGTCAAAGTGTTTCCTGTAACAGAAAGCAGCTGTGGACCCATTTAAAGAAGTTAGTATAATTTACATCACATGTTAAATTCCCAGAGTTCATAATAACTCATTAATAAGCAACATTATTTGTGTTAAATATGCTCACGACTTGGAGACTGATGAAAAAATTCCACTCATTATTTAGAAGAAATTAAAAAAATGACAATAACAACAATATTCGAGTAGGTATTTACACAGTTAATTATGCTTACGCAAATTGTATTGCATTAATAATGGTAAAAATAGAACATAACATGGTATTTATATGCTGATTACATCTGATTTGGCCACCCTGTAACAACTGCTACAAATTACAATTATTTCACCTGGATAAGTGTACCTGGATTTTTTATTATTTTATTTTAAAGCACATGAAATACTGCACATATTATTTGCCAGTCTCACTGTCAACTAATTACACGAGCAAATTCCACAGAGCAAACTTGAACCTGGTTCTTAAACTGCTACAAACTCAATCAAGTAGGTGCAATCACTGACTTGTGTGAAAAGACAAATGAGTTTTTTCCTGAAAGTGAAGCTGTTTCACCCAGTCCATCCAGTCTGCCACAGAGGAATCAGCTACAACCATGCAGAGGGAGTCACGCCTGGCAGGGGTGGGCTACTTTTCTTTATTAAAATACACTTCAGATTCCACATGGAAATTTTTCAACCAGATTTTAAAAGTTGTGAATATATATATGTATATGTAGCAATTTTGTGGATACCATTTAAAGGGGTCCTACTGTGAATTTTTTAATCTACCTCTTCAAGCTAAAAATGATCAAGGTTTCATGTTGAACCTCCTCATTGTCCCAATGTCTCAATGCTGTTAGTACACTATATAGAAACAATGCTGTGAGATAAACAGCTTGTTTCACACGTCTGTGACATCTGTCACAGAAGAGCATATCTGAACTCCCGCTTGCCCTACGAGGCACGCCCACCGAGCTGGTGTACGCTCTGCGTAACACACGGCCGACAGCATCTGTGTGCTTCGGAGAGGAAGTGCGGTGAGAAGCAGCTCCTTTCTATTTAAAGTGACAGACACAGAAACAGGCATTTTCTTAGATCCTCATTTTATTCATTTATTTATTTATGATGCACTGTCTCACTGTCTGTGGGGAATTTTTTTGACCTATAAACTTTATTTTTAAAAACACGCCGTGACCTGTATTAGCTTCCTGAAAAAGCGATTTATGATATTTTTTAATTTAAAGCTGAACCAGTTTGGGACATGAAAAGGCCACCATCACCTACCATCCACCTTTTAAAGAATCAAACAACAACAAAGGAGATACAGTCTGGCTGTTCCGTCTCCTCACCTTTATAGGAGAATCCTTTTCTTCCAGTTCACTATTTAGCAGAAACCATGCACACAGTGTCCTCCTGTGAGCCCCGATGTACATTCTATGTTTTTAAAATGGTGTAACAGGTTGGAGAATGGCACCAAACAAGGAACATGACGAAGCAAGTGTTTTGTGTTAAACAGGAGACACTCGAGGAGGACATTGTTGCCAGGCTGAGAGTACTAGATCCTGCGCAGAGGATGCCACATGGACACAGGTTTCCTCAGAGTAGCCAGCATCTGGTTCCAGTGGGTGATCCCCATCCCGCTCGCCTCAGGGCCAATGATCACATGACCCAAGTTGTCGCCCCGCCCATCGTCGGTGACCTCTGCCACTGTCACCCTCAGAGAGAGCTCCTGCACAGAGCACAACACGCTTGTATAATCTGCTGAAAAACAATGACTCAGCATCTTCACCACAGCTTAGGTTTGCTATTGCTGTCTATTTTCCATTAAAAGCATTTCACTTTATTACTCTTTAGGTAGTTTAGTTTAATATGAAGTGTAAGTAAAATGAACTGCATCTTGAAAATAATTAACTGGCCTATTTAAACACATAAAAAGAAACGTTATGTACAGCAGGAATATTATATTGTGGTAATATCATCATTTATGCAGTTTGTCGAATATTTGAAGCACATACTCAGAAAAAAACATTAAAATAATTGTCATGAACATCCTGGAAATTCGCTTAAAACATGGAAATTTGTACCATCTTCTGCATAAATACATAATGAGATGATTATATACTGTTTGTGTGTTGATTTAAGCACAATTTTATTGCTTGTAAGTTGTGTTATACAAAACTAATTAAAAGTCTGGAAATGCAAACATGGATCAAGTGCATAACAGGCCCTGTGATGGATTGGCGGCCTGTACAGGGTGTACCCTGCCTATCGTCCAATGACAGCTGGGACAGGCTTCAGCCACCCCCATGAAACTGAACTAGAATAAGCAGGTTTAGAAATGTTGATGACATTTGTCCATTTATTAACCAAACTATCTTTGCCCACATAGATTACTTTTTTATGTGTTCAAAGATTATTTGGTTAATAAATGGACAAATGATGTGGAAATGTCATGGCCAGTTTTATTAGATGTTTTTTAAACCTTTGAACTGTACTGTGTATTCTGGTCTTGCATAATACACTGCTTTTTCAGCGTCTGTCAGTTAGCAGGATTAATCAAACACCCAAGCCATTTTATCATGTTTTTGATCATTATTTAGGGAAAGCCTAAAAATAAAGCGCCAGTCATGCAGTAAATAAAGCATCAGTGCATCGTGCTGTTAATATTCATGACGACAGGCCATGAGGCTATACTAAGACTCTGATTGTCCATTCAGTTGCCTTTCAGCTCCGACATTAGTCAAAAATAGACCTTTTCCCTATTTGCTGTGCAGCAGTACATACTGCTGCAACTGAAACGTCCTGCTGCGGAGCAAGTGGAAAAAGGAAGCATCGTCTGTCACAGATGCAACCGACCACAGGACGGAACTTAAACATAGTATGTGGAAATCTGCCTTTACACTGCTCTCCATGATGGGCAAGACACTTGAAGAGTCATTCCAAGTAAGATTCAGTCACAGATGCATGTTGCTCAGTGATTAGAGCAGTCTGGATTCATGACCAAGAAATCAGCGATCGACCATATCCCAACTCTGTGAGTACAAACTGAATGGAAGCATAAATATCGGTCGTGCTTCTCTGGCCCAAAGGGATAACCACGTGCCACATGACTGGGGCAGATAGCAGTGCACTTCAGGAGGTAGGGATGGACCAGTTGTTTGCATAGGTGGTTGCCATCTGGGACCAAAGGTAGTTCCTTAGTGTGGTGGATGCAACAATGCATCAAGGCAACACCAAAGAACCGGTCGGGTCCTGGATGGCAACCACCCAGGCAGACAACTAGTTCATTCCCGCTTATCTAAAATGACCACCGATCTGCTGCAGCCAGGTGAAATGTGGAAATCCCCTTGACCTTCTCCAGCTACTGGGGTTTTCAAGACTCAGGCACCTGTGTGCTGGACCATGCACAGAGAAACAGGCCACATAGCCAAAATGCTGTAATACTCCTCATCCTAGTTTCTCTCAGTAAACCCTCGTTTGATACAAAGTCATTCCAGTGGTACCCATGGATCCTTCGAAGACACAATGCATGGCACCAGCACAAACTCCCAGACCTGACCTGAGCTGATCTTTGCAGCCTATTTTGATTTTCATAAAACATTCGATTAAGACTTATCATGCTGCTTTATGGGACTTCCTGAGAATGTGTGGCGTCTCCAATAAGTTACTGGACATCAGAGTTCGCCAATACACAGGCACTGTGAGTGCAAGGGCGGAGGTAGAGTCTAGGACTTCTTCCCAGTGAATTCCAGCACTTATCAGGGATGTGTTCTGACTACTGATCTGTTCAGTACTTGAATGGACTGGGAGTTAGAACTTTGTGGAGTTAAGGAAGTTGACCTTTTCATATCTTTGTCACTGAAGAAAGGTTCACTGACCTTGACTTTACTATCATATGTGTGGGATCAGTTCATCAGATACTAAAGGTGAGAGAAGTGGGCTTATGACCAGATCAGAGATGGAAAACCCCGGCTTCAGTGAGTAAAAGTCATGTCATGTATTGCTTCTACCTGTGCACCTAAAATAAGTGATTTCACTAATTAGCTCTTCTAGATGTGTAAAAAGCTGAACTCATTTGAATCAGCTGGTTTAATGGGCGGATGGAACAAATATGTGATAGGACTTTTACTCACTGAGGCCAGAGTTTTCCCCACTTCTGGACCAAAGGGTGATAGGTTGAAACTCCAGATCAGACCAAAAAAAATCACTAAGGTGCACATGAGCAAATGCCTTAATATCCAGGTTGCCCCTGGTGTGCAGTTGTACACCTTGCCATGACATCAGTGGGTGAGAATGGGTGAATGCGAGTCATCATTGTAAAGTGCTCTGAATGCCTGCATCAGGTGCAGAAGGTCTACATAAAAGCTGTATTTACCACTGTAGCACTGAGAAACTGAATGAGAAGTCAGAGTGTCTGGAATTCTGATTGTTCTGGATTAAGACTAAGATCCAGGTTTTCATTGACTACCTGGACTCAGCTATCAGAAGTGTATCTGTATGTGCAGGAAAATTCACGTCTCTGGGAGACCTACCTATAGATCTACAGACATCTGGAAAAAGCTTACAGAGTCATGAGGTCATTGGGCAAAGGTGTTTGGCAATGCCGATATCTTTGTTGTGAAGGCCCCCGTCACACATAGTAAGAATGCACACAAACCAGGCCGACTGAGGCAGACACGCCAAAAATGGCCATAATCCGGACTCAGTCGGGAGGGAAAGGGGCTTGTAGACTGTGGGCGCATCCCCTCCAGACTGGCTCGTGCACACCTGCACGATCGCTGCCCAAACGTATTCAGACACCAGTCAGACGACACAGACCACTGTCAGACGGCACCAAAATCATAAATAAAACGCTCAGACTGCCGGACGGACGCGGTGGAGTGCCACCTGGTGTCCAAACGTTCGGATGGCAAACACGGACCGGAGTGGGAGATAGCGCTGTGTCGGCCCTTTGCGCAGGTCCTGCCGGTACTGGACATCGGAGTACAACTGACGTATGGACCAGATTCACGCC
>CABFOU010342341.1:0-10683 GCA_900660325.1 Opsanus beta | reverse complement strand
CGCGTGACATTAGTTCCGCTCTCGCAGCGCTAACATAATTTACGCTTTTAAATGGGATAAACGTAACCGAAATGGTACGCACGTGTACCGAACCGAACCTGGCGTACCGAAACGGTTCAACAACCCCACCTATACCGTTTCACCCCGACTGTATATGTTTGAATGCTGTCCTTTGATGTCACAGTATACCTACAGGCATGTCACAGCCATGTCTGTATGTTGTGTGCGTGTTTGTTCTATCACTTACCTCTTACCAAAGTTGTGACCTGGTCCTTGCCAACCCCCATGCGACTCGTAACCTCGCAGACAAAAGTTGTATTGACAGACTCATCCACCTTCAGCACCTTCAGCTGGTTTTCTGAGACCAACACCGTATCTGGCATCTCTCCTGTCAGACTGCAGGGATGCGAGAATCAGCGTGAGGAAGAAGGAAAACACAAGGGGCCGGGGGAGGGGGTAACAGGACTGCAGTTTGTTCAATTTTGGGTACAATGAGAGCACTTTGGTGCATGTACATTTACAAAAATCTGTTGTATTGTGCAGTGGTATCAAATTCCACTAATCTTGATCAACAGTGCCAAAACCAATCATTCCCCACCCCCCGTTTCTCAAAAGGCAGTCCGTTATCACACATTGGGAGGAAGGAAAAACATAATGGGGGAAAAGAGGAGGAAAATCAACACTACTAAGCTGGGACATAGAATTTCAGCTCTCTCCCATTTTCAAGTTTCAATCTCCGTTCAAATTTTCTCACATTCAAGTTAAAAGATGATAATACAGAGAAAAACAGTGAGAAAGTCATACTGCATTTCTCACTTTACTAGGGTTAAATCTCAAATCACACAGTCCATTATGAGAAATTATGCAGCTATCTCTACAATCAGAGCACAGGGCTGTAACAGCAATAATAAGAGTGCTGATTACAGCTCTGTTAGGATTGTAGACCAGGGACTGAAGGAAAAGAGCAAAAAACAAAGGAGAAACAGCAAAAAGGAATCTGGAAAGAGATGCAAAGAAAAAGACAAGAGCATGTCCGATTTCTTAATACTCACGTCTTCCACCGGACAATGGTAGGCATGGGGTTGCCGGTAGCCTGGCAAGTAAGTACCACATTTGTGCGACCCACATACCAATTACCGTCATATCCCACTATTGTCACCTTGGGAGGATCTGCAGGAAAGACGTGTAGTGGAGAGAGCAAATAACAGGGAAGAAAAAAAAAAAAAAGTATATTGAGTTGAATTACTGCAAAGTATGAAATGGGTAAATGACTGCCATATTTAAGCACACAAGGCAAAGACATTCACAGCCCGAGTGCAGAGTTGTATTTGCATGGGTCACTTCTTACACTGAACTGCTAGTTTCATCTTGAAGCTCTCAGGTTGGTCCAGCGTCCTGTGGCTCACCACACAGCTGATGTCTTTGCCATTGTCTGTTGCTGTGGGAACTAAGCGGTACTCGCTGCTCACGGTCACCGTGTCATCCGTGCCCGGTTTAGACACAGATGTTCCATTGCCGGTGGCAGTGGTCACCCAGACGATTTTGGCAGCAGGGCGGCCATCAACAGACACGCAGCGAGCTACGACTTCTTCCTTAGAACCGGCGAGCACTGTTACGATCGAGGCGGAGTTCTGAGGCTTAGCTGATTGATAGATTGAAGCAAGGACAGATGGTAAAGAGACAGGGAGGAATTAGACAATGTAGAAATGGATACAGTAAAATGGAAATAAGACATGAAGAAAAATAATGTGCACCAAAAGCAAATTCTGGCCTTTTCTCTCTTCAAAGTCTATACAGACATACAATTCTAGGCAATAGTCCAATACAACACACCTACAACCTAAATCTCTTTTCACACTCATTCTGCTTCTTTTAATTTCCTTTCATTTCACATCACTGAAACAATTTGCCCAACTATTAGTATCAGTACATATTCTGAATTACTGCACAAGCTGCCACCTTCCCACTCAACCTGGCTCCCAAATGTCTCCTCAACAGCCCCTCTGATCGTAATGTGGGATCAGAGGAGAGGATGAAGGACAGGAGCCAACAGCGGGCGTGACAAGCAGCCAGATCAATAATACGAGCTAAGGGGGGCAAGAAGACATAATACACTGGAGAGAAAAAAGAACAGAGCCAGGCATCTGGTGTTGAGCCAAGGTTAGACCAATGGTTCCATTGCATTAACAAGAACAATTGATCTGACAATACCACTTATAACAGCAGCTAAGCATAGCTAAATATGCTTTTAACTGATATACTACCTTTGGGAGACAGAGAGCAACACAGGACACGAGACATGTTTGCACACACTTCCAAGCAAATTTATACACAATGTTCAACACCTAGAAACCTACCAAGCATGATCAAGTAGGTGATTCCCTGCTCATTTCCAATAGGATAGGTGGCATAATCACAGATGTACTTCCCCTCGTCGGTCATCCTCACATCATTTATCTGGATGGATGGGCTTGTCAATGCTGGGGGGGAATTCATGAAGCTGACCCTTCCCTTTACAGGTGAATCAGGGTAGTTGGGATTATTCAAGTGGTCGGGGTGAAGTACGGCTATGTTAATCCTTTCTCCAACCTTTGGTTCATAGATCCATGTTACCTGTGGTAGAACATTCACATCAATAGCAGTCTTAATCTGTACAGTTACTGACTGGCCTAGTATTTGAACAGTGTAATTAGTGATAAGTCAAACATCTATCATCCTTGTTGAAGTAAAAAGCATCCTGAAGTTGGAATTACAACTGAAAAGCTCAAGACTGGATGTCACCGGTCCAACGTGGACATGTATGGCATCAACAATTTAAAAATAAAACATTTTAAATATTTTTTTTTTTTTTTATTCCATTTCCCGAAGGACAAAAACCAGAAATGACATACCACTCAAAAACCAGAGTTATTGGTTACTAGACCAGGTAGTTAAATGGATAACCAGCTGGCCTGCTAATATGTATGTAGACCTGGGTTTGAATCCTGCATATGCTACCGGTCTGTGTCCTTGGACAAGACAAATCTGCATAGTCTCAGTCCACCCAGCTGTAAATGGGTACTGGCCTTGGCTGTGGAAGCAACCTGCGTCTAATACAACTAACAGTTTTGAGAAATACTGTAGCCAATAGTAGCCAACTTATGCAACTATAGCAGTTTTAAAACAAATGCAGTTTTGAAAAATAATTAAAGCTGGCATATAACACTGAAGACAGAGTTGGAAGAAAAAATAAAAGTAGCCATTTTGAAGGCAGAATTGTTTAACCAAGTGCGAATTCATAGAACGTGCAAATGATGTAAATCTCACTTCCCAGTTAAGGAACAGCGGCAACTGGCCTCATTTATCATTACATAAAGTCAGGATTACTTCATCCAGATCATTCTTTAAATAAATAAAAAACCACACACAGCACTCACCTGCACTGTGGGAGCAACTTGGGGATTAAGGACCTTGTCCAAAGGCCCTTAGATTTTCCCAGTATGACAGGGCTTTAAACAACCATTTTAACATCCACACAATCACCTCCCCTTCTGATGACAAATGGCTAGAAAGTGCTACACAAATAAATGCGACGACTTCTACTGTAGCAGTCGTGCATGTTTTGGGATGTTGTTAGAAAAACCTGACTGGAGACGTGTCTATCTCCTTGTGGCATGCTTGATGGTGATGTCAATTTCTCCTCACACAATGGAGCCTCCATGTCTATTTTGCCATTCTACTATCAGTGCAATTATAACTGTTGGTAATGAGACAGACAGTCTTTTGTCACCAGTTACCTCAGCTTTGGAGGAAAATACAAGTTTACTTTCAGTTGCTTTTTGTACCCCTTCTCGCCCCAACGTTCCCCCATCTCTCACTCGAAAATATGAAGACCACCTCAGTTGTTTCTGCTGTGTAACAAGCCATTTGATTTGTCCATCTAGTACAAAAGGTCCAAATCCTATTTTCAATCAAAATTTTATTGTAATGTCACAGACACTGAATTATAGCCAAGTCCAATGGAAAAGTAGTTTCAATTTAGATTTGTTAATTGTTCAGGTTGATGCACATCAGAAAAATAAGATAGTCTCTTTAGTCACACAATGGGGAAATTCGCAAATATTTTTTCCAAATAAAAAACATTTATTCAAACACTAAACAGAAAAGATTTATTTAATGGCCAATATCTGAACAACTAAAATTACAGCAAATTTTAACAAACTGATTTGTTGACAGCAGAGTGTCCTGACATTTTACAATATAATGCAGACATTAAAATTTCACTCTAAAAGCGTGCTTCCCAATCCTGGTCAGCTCAGTCAGGTGTGTTCAGCTAATCAACAGCTGACTCGGCAACAAAGCACACCTGACTGAGGTGATGTGCACCGACTAGTTCAGGGTCAAAAATGTGCAGTACTTTGAATCTCGAGGACCAGGATTGGGAAACACTGCTCTAAAAACTACTTCACTGGTCCCCCATCCTGATCCTGTGAACCCAGAAAACCATTTACAATCTCTCCTGACCCTTTTTTGGTAAAAACACACCAACTAAGACAAAAAGGTTTGAGTATTGCAGGAAGAGAGAACCATGCCGTGCTGTGGGTGTTCTTCTGGAACAAGATTATGAATCACTTCTCTACTTCATCATGACAGTGTTTATCTTACCATAGTAAGATCAACACCACTGGTTTCGGCGAAGGCACAGCGGAGGTTGACCGTCTGGCCAGGATAAGACGCCACTTCAGGCTCCACCTTCACCCGTTGTCCCGACACTGCTGGAAGAGGCCAAGAAAGAGAAAAATATTAATAATCTATTTCCTGTCTTACCAAACTAGGAGAGAAAAAGAAGAAAGCAAAGAACTCGTGTTGGGACAAAAGACTAATGATAAACGAGGACGTGTGGAAGTGCCTGGTACAACAGAGGACTGTATTAGTGAACTTGGGCAAGTAGGCCATGAGTCTGGCATCTCTCCGTGACTGTGCGTGTGGATGAGTGGCTGAGAAAAAGGGACATGAAAGGGAGGTAAGCCAGTTCTCTACAGCACACAGGTCATAAATCATCTGTTTGGGCTATGCTTTCTGCAGCCTGCCATTTGCTGTGCAGACACATTCCTGTGTAAAAGCGAAGAGTCTAAATAAATACCAGTTTCTTGGTGCGTGCGTACAAGACAGAAAGAGGTTTCAGAATGAAAATCTGGCAGTTTGCATGTGTGAGAGTAATCCAGATCTCCATGAAAATGTAATTACTTGAGTAAGTGTGCATTAGTGTATGTCAGCAAAATGGCACCTATTTAAAGTACGAGTGGCTAACCTGCAGAAACTCACTCAAATGTCTGCAGTCCAGGGATAAGCGTGCGCTCGCAGTGCGTTTACCAGCAAGCTACAGAAATAACGGCACCGCTGAAACACAATTTTCCCTGAAGACAAACACTTGTGGAACTAGTTCAACGAGTTTGTGCTGTCATGTTGAAACTAATATGATGGGGAGGGCTGCTTGAAAACACACTGAACACACAGGCTGGGTGATGAGACAAAAAAAAAACAAATAAATAGGGGGAGCAACACAGTCTCTTTTGACCACCTTCACTTCTAAGGAGATCCAAGATATCAATACAGAGGGAGAGAAGAGGGAGGAATGAGTGCAAAAAATATGGAGGAAAACAAGCCGTTCCTAGAATAAAACCAGCTCTCCCAGGACCAGCCCAATTTACAACCACAAAACAACCCCTTTGTAGCCCCAGAGGAACCTCTGGACAACCACGAAGCAGCTCATGGGAGAAGCAGAGAGCCTTATTGCGCTGAAAAGAAGAATAACTCAACTTTTTCCTGCTCTCACTTGTGCACAGACACACGTACACCTCACCGACACTTTACTGCAAAGCTCTTAGATATGATCTGTCAAATGGATATGGTAAATACTCAATCCATCTCAACTAGTCGGACTACAGATTAGCTTGGGGACAGCGAGCTGTACTCTGGTTATTAAAGGATGCAGCAGGGGAAGCCAAGAGGGTGTGGAAGGTTATTGAACCTCTGATTACTTGTCTTGAGTGGGGTGTACAGACCAAATCAGCTTCATTTACCAACGGTAGTCATTGAATCGTGTGATACTGAAGACAATATAGCCCGCTTTACACCTGTGTGCATACACATGCATAAAGTCACACACGAAAGCTTGCAAAACCGTCATGTCCACACAATGTGCAGACAGAGCAAAGCCAGGCCTGTTGTCGGTCATTCAGAGGCAAGAGGAGGAGATCAACTCCTGCCAGTGCTCAGATGAGAGAGACAGGCTTGCCTTATGGAGACGCTCAGCCTCAGGAAAATGAATATCGCACACAAGACACACAGAGACTTGCACAGCTTCATCCTCGTTGACAGTCCCCAAACCCCGGCCCTGAAGACTGTCATTAGAACGGCAGACTTACAGAAGCTGCGTGTGTGTGTGCGCGCGCGCACGTGCATAGACACAGACTTTTGGAAATGCCGAGGCAAGGCTGCATTTGAAATTGGAGTTGTCAGTATAAATATTTACAGAGCATTGGTCACATTAAACAGAAGAGACAGGGACAAGAGGCAGAGGGAGATGGGAACTAAGGGAATTAGTGAATAAAAGACAATTCAAGGGCAACACTGAAAAACGGAACGGGGGGGGGAGACGGGGTTGGAAGGGAGAGCTAGAACAGAAACCTTGTGTCACTGCACCTCTATTTTACAATATCTTTGCTGCCTGTAGGTGACATACACCACTAATACATATATAAAAAAAAACTTGCATGTACACAAGCACCACCATTCCAACATCCTGAAATCCGATGTTACCATCCTTGATATTGCTGCCCATCATTAGAATTTTAGCATACACATACATTGTGATAGTGCTACAACCATCCTGACACATTAACACAGTCCTCCTTGATCCACTACTTGGTCATACTGACATTTCCATATTTCCCCTGAAGACGAAAATACATCAATTTGGGGGTGGGGGGGGGTAGGAGGATGGAGGGATAAGGAGATGAGATACAGCCGGGGAATGCCAAAGTGATGGAGTATGAGAATGGAGAAGAGAAGGGGGAAGTGAGAGGAGTGGGGATGAAAGGGTGTGAAGAAAATGCAGTGCCAGAAATAGAGAACGAAGGAGGAAGTGAAAGACATGGCGTGAGAAGAGGAGAACCTCAAGAAGGGGAGGCAGGGTAAATTATAAATGTGAACAGAAAAAGGACAAATAAAAAAAAGGTGCTTAGAACAGAGCAAGGAAGCAGGTGAGAAAGAAAGGTGTATTAGGAGAAGCTAAAATGCAATGGTAGGCTGGTACAGGTAAGCAAGGGGAAAGGAGTGGGAGGAGGGGAGCCACACAGGACCACAACAACACTAGTGTGTATACAGGCCTGTCACAATACATTTTGCTGGACAAGATATTGCCTCAAATATCATGAGGTTATTGTCAATGTTTTAAGACCATTTTATGCCACTGATAGAACAACAACATTGCATAAAAATGCAAGTACATCCTGTCAAAGAGCAATGAACTTAATTTTCAAGAATATTCAACAATGGAATTGAAATGTGAAAAAAAATAAGACATCCTAAATCAGTATTCCTGTTTCAAAATGGTGGTATGGACTAATGGCCCCTCAGTGCCTGAAGTAATGGGCCATTTTCTCTTCATGACGGGCCTATGCCAAGTGGAATAAAATATAACTTAAGATTTGTAATGCTTTTTATCCATTGTAAGAGCCACAACTTGAGCCAATTTAAAGTTAAAGTTAAACCGGACGCAAATTTGACGCAGCGCAGTCGGAAGAAAGCAGAGGGAATCAGAGACTCACTGCACTCAGCTCACTCTCTGCTCAGACACAGCAGAGCTGACGGCATCATCTACCCACAAAACTATTTCAGCTTTTTCTCTGCCACAGTGAGACTGATGGCAAAATAAAAAAAATACTGAAAATGTGCAATAATCCCATACTGCATCGCTTTACTTCTCATGTGCAATTGTTGGTGAAAACCAGTAAAATTCTGTGTAATTTTTTTCTGTGTAAAAATTTTGTTGTCATATCTCTAACATGTGCAATATCCCCCCATAACTTTTTCCCTTCAGGACTTAGCTCATCATCATGTTTTTAGCCATTTCTACTTATTAATATTTCTTTTCATTTTGTATAGTGACTTAAGAGAGCCATGCACAAAAATTGCTATGTGCCTGGACTGTATGGTTTATGCACAAATGGGATGCGGGGGGGGAATCTTGAAATTTCATTATATTTCATCTCAATTGATGTTCTGCATAGGTTAAAAAATAATGTTTAAAAAAGGTTAAAAACATTAATAGTAGCTGGCTATAGCATTTGCTCCTATGTTCAAAACTTTCATACAGTAGCTTTAATCTAGTGAACAACAGAGAGCTGCGTCAGGCATGGGAGCACAGACAAAGTTTAAATGTAAATTTTTTCATGAGATTCTTTTAAAATTTGATTACGTCTCATTATTTGCATTGATGTGCTGCACCAGACCGCTTTCAATATTTTGTCAAATGACAGCAGCTCAAAACTCAATGCTAATCTGCAAAGATCCCATCTGTGAAATCTTAATTCATATAAAATGTCAACTTCAGTAATTAGTTATTTTTTATTGCAAACATTTACATTTCACATTTCCTTCTGACGTGCAGTTTCAAAACAATGTTAAGTTTCCTTGTCAAAAACAACAAAAACAAAAACAAAAAAAAAACTGTCCTACATTAAACTGCTGCACTTCATCTTGATATTTATTTAAAATATGTATTTTGTATATTCTTCTAAACTGATGAATGTTTTTACTTTGCTTAAGTTAATCTGTTAATCTATTCTATAATTTTACCCTGACAGAAACGCATACACACTTTTCAAAGTTGTCCTGACACAGCATTTTTAAATTCAGTTCCCCTCTGAAGTTATAATAATAATCCCTTAGATTTATAAAGCGCCTTTCAAGACACCCAAAGCGCTTCACAAGTTGCATTATTATTCATTCACTCACTCACTCATTCATACATTGGTGGTGGTAAGCTACTGGTGTAGCCACAGCTGCCCTGGGGCAGACTGACTGAAGCATGGCTGCCATTCTACGGCCCGTCCAACCACCTCATTCATACACATTCATAAATAAGCATGTTTTGATTGTGGGAGGAAACCGGAGTGCCCGGAGAAAACCCACACAGCCACGGGGAGAACATGTAAACTCCACACAAAGGGCGGGAAGCGATCCCACAACCTTCTTGCTGTGAGGCATCAGTGCTAACCACTAAGCCAACGTGCCGCCGCTATATCCCCCTTCCCTCTCTAAAAACATTTTATTTGGAAGTAGATCATTTCTTGCTTTGAATATTATTTGTGCGGTTTTAAAATGAATCAGATCCTGAAATTTTATAGCTTGTGCTTTTAAAAAGGCTTCATTTGTATGGTCCTTATATCCAGCATTATGTATTAATCTAATGGGCCTTTTCTGCACTGTATTTATTGTTTGTATATTACCTTTGCGTTTCCCCAAACCTCTATGCAGCAACTCAAATATGAAAAATCAATGTACAATATAAAGTATATAAAGCTTTCTTATTTAGTAGGCGTCTTGTTTTCCCCAAGACAGCAATGCTTTGTGCCAACTTCCCTCGAACAAATTTCACATGTGGTTTCCAACAGATTGTGGTCTAAAGTCGCACCAAGGAATTTAATTTCATTCACTCTTTCAATGTTTACATTGTCAAAACTTATTTTTACTTCTTCATTTATCTCACAGTGCATCCAGAAAGTATTCACAGCGCTTCACTTTTCAAACAACAAGCTCCATCAGGTTGGATGGGGAGCGTAGGTGCACAGCCATTTTCAGATCCCTCCAGAGATGTTCAATTGGATTCAGGTCTGGGCTCTGGCTGGGCCACTCAAAGACATTCACAGAGTTGTCCTGAAGCCACTCCTTTGATATCTTGGCTGTGTGTTTAAGGTCATTGTCCTGCTGAAAGATGAACCGTCGTCCCAGTCTGAGGTCAAGAGTGCTCTGGAGCAGGTTTTCATCCAGGATGTCTCTGTACATTGCTGCATTCATCTTTTCCTCAATCCTGACTAGTCTCCAAGATCTTGCCATTAAAAGACATCCCCACAGCATGATGCTGCCACCACCATGCTTCACTGTAGGGATGGTACCAGGTTTCCTCCAAACATGACTCCTGGCATTCACACCAAGGAGTCTAATCTTTGTCTCATCAGATCAGAGAATTTTGTTTTTCATGATCTGAGAGTCCTTCAGGTGCCTTTTGGCAAATGCCAGGCAGGCTGCCATGTGCCTTTTACTAAGGAGTGGCTTCTGTCTGGCCACTCTACCATACAGGCCTGATTGGTGGATTGCTGCAGAGATGGTTGTCCTGGAAGGTTCTCCTCTCTCCACAGAGGAATGCTGGAGCTCTGACAGAGTGACCATCAGGTTCTTGGTCACCTCCCTGACTAAGGCCCTTCTCCCCCGATCGCTCAGTTTAGACGGGCAGCCAGCTCTAGGAAGAGTCCTGGTGGATCTGAACTTCTTCCATTTATGGATGACGGAGGCCACTGTGGTCATTGGGACTTTCAAAGCAGCAGAAATGTTTCTGTACCCTTCCTCAGATTTGTGCCTCGAGACAATCCTGTCTCGGAGGTCTACAGACAATTCCTTTGACTTCATGCTTGGTTTGTG